>QXVX01004418.1:0-13686 GCA_013436065.1 Halocynthia aurantium | reverse complement strand
TCACCCCCTATAGTGACAAAAATTAAATTTTCCTTTTCCAAAATGATACCCCCCCCCCCCCCTTAGTTTGGAACATTACATTACACCTCTCAATCATTCTAAATTGCCGAAAAATGATTTTAAGCTAAAATGAACCAACAACACAATATAGCGAAGATTTTATTTCACCATCCGGTCACAACCACTGTTATTGTTTACACAAAACCGCACGGGATGATAGCATTGCCTCTGTTGTTAATCTGTTATTATATTCCTAGGTGAAAGGAGAACCAGAATTAGATCTTCAACTGTTGGTGAGTGTTTCTTGTCCAATAAATTTTCTCAATGTATAAGTATTTCGAGTCTAAAGTTTATATTTTGTTTATGTTCTTAGGTAAAAGGAGAACTGGAATTAGATCTTCCACTGGTTGTGAGTTTTTCTTGTCCCAAGAATTTTCATGATGTATAAGTATTTAAATTTTTAAAATGTCAACATTTTTTGTGTTATTATAACTCCTGACAGAAAGTTACCCCAATGAGACGCAGTAAACGTATTCCCAAGATGAAAGTTATCCCTGACACAACAATGATTTCAGAAGATTTTGAAATGTTTGATGATGAAGTACAGGTAAAGTTGTTTCTATTGTATGTTGTACTTGTACTGTACTAAATATATTTTCCTGATGTTATTCTTATGAATGTCAGTCTGTGCAGAAGTGACTTTAATGCTCGAGCATGATGTTTTTAGGACAGAAATTTTGTCATTCAAGTAGAAGACATGTCACCATCTAGCGACAGGCAATCCGCAGAAACTCAGAAGGCTGAGAAGCAGAAAGTCAAGCAAAAAGTTGTCTCGATTCCATGTCCGACTGAAAATGGACGAGATATGAAACGTGATACGGGCGAGGTAATTTTCAGAGTAGCTATTGCACTGTTACTTTCATATTGCATAAAATACAACCACAATCGAGCATGCTGACCCAATTAAATGGCTAGATAGCTGCCAGCTTGAAGTCCACATCGTACGCCATTCGCTTAGTCTAATATCTACAGGAAAATGGTTTAAAATACCTTTGCACATCATTTTCCATTGTTTGTTGAGATAACACTGATTCTGAAATTATTAGAAGTTTATGATCCATTGCCTCATTTCGCTAACATTTTTTTTTGCTTCATTTCTTGTTTAGCTACAAATGATAGCAGGAGATCATTTTAGACAACATATCTGTTCTCCTAGATCTGAAGAAAATGAAAAATATAAGGTAATCGAGTTATTTTTACGTCGTAATTATTGGTTTATATAGGTTTAAGCAGATTGAGAAATATGTTACAACGCAAAAGTCTTGTACTATTCTTGAATAAATAAGAAGAGAGTGGCTGAACCGAGAGGAAAACAAGAGGAGCATAGGAGAATGAGTAAAGGACCGGTCTTGGAATTGTTGGAGAAAGAATATGATATACCAGCAGAGAAGTTTGGCGAGGTGACTGTAGGTTAATCTACGTAACATTTTATGAACCGAGCCCAGATAGAAGATCTAAGTTAGTTATCTCAATTTATTGACCAAACTTATAGTTTGTTTGCAAGTTAGTGCAATATTTTAGACCCTGAGTCATGAGTCTTTGCTTTTGCTAAAAATAATTTTGTTATAATACTGAATACTATAATAGTCGAAAGAGCAATTTTGCACTAAAGATGTAAAGAGAGATGGTAGCTATGTTATAAAGAAGCAGACAAGCAAGTACCATTGTTTTTGCAGAGTGCAGAAAGTGTTATGTATCGGCCAGAAAGGTCAGAAGAGAATGAAAAGTACAAAGTATGTAGAGACGTTTTTACTTGTCAGTTAGAATTGTTGAGCGTGCAGTTGTTCACTTTATTTTACTAAGGTAAGTTATGACCATATAAAAACAATTCTAATTTGGTGGGGTACATTAGTATGGTCACCAGAATGAATATTATATTGGTTTTGTTTAACAAGATAGAGTTCATTTTGCTATTGCTCATAGTTCATTAATACTTGCAGCCATTTGGTACAAGTTACACTGTTCTTCGTTTGATTTTATTACAGCTGAATTGTCATGTATATACAAGTTCATTAGTAGGGATAGTAAGGGTTGGATTCATAAGGGGGCAATTGTTCTGAGCGATGGAATCAGACGTCTTCTTCTATGCTAAGATTGCTGAAGATTTGAGTTAAATTCCAACGTTTGTGTTATTAACAATGGGCTTAAACCTTTTTTCTTTTTCTTTTCTAAAGGACGTTTATGCTACTATCCCTGAACTGCGAAGTGTCTCTCCGCCAAGGTTTTCGACCAAGGGTGTAGTGAAGAAGAAGATCGATTGCAAGGAGTTAGGAGTAAAGAAGATCGGAAAAACAAAAGGAAATCCTTATTCGAAGTAAATATGCTACTTAATCTGACATCATTAATAAAGTACTGCCACTCCACAATTTACTTTTATTATTCAAGACAAACAACAACAACTTCTTCTTATTTAATTGAAATTTTCGACATGAAGGGGTCCGGGACTCAAAAAGGTTGAGAACCACTGCGTTTAATAATTGAGACACTTTTTTTTATCCATGAACAGGTTTCATATGCGTAGAAACGGCGTTGTGTTCGGCAATCAAACCCTTGATACTGTGGAAGAGGAATTAAAGTATACTGTAGTTGCAACCAATATAAAAAATGTAAGTTTTTATTTGAAATGTTCAAAATACAGGTTGAGAATCCTTTCTTCGAAATGGCTGTGACCTGCTGTTTTTGCGGTTTTGAAATATTTATATATGATGAAATAAAAAATAAGCTAGGGGACCAAAGTCTAAACACTAGATCCATTCACATATATATTTTATAATCCAGGTTATGAGTTATGATTTTTCGATTATATTTTCAGGTTTTAAGAAGTCAGACAACCACTGTGCGTCTGAGCAGCTATGTGCAACCTGAATTGTTGAAGAAAGCCAGGGAACAGAATGGTGATTTCCTACTAAATGATATATAACTGTTAATAGTTGAATTATATAGGATAGCTATCTGTGGGTTGGGGCCACTGGATGAACATGGGATGCTGAGCTAATTAAAATAAACGGGAACCACTTCTGATTCCACTACTGAATCTATTCTTTGTTCTAATGCATTAGTTAAGACAACCAGAAGAGTTCGTCGTCCTAAAATTCATGACGAAGGAGACGTTGACATCGATGTCGACATTGAAACTATTGATGACAGTTATGTCGATCTTGAACCAGAGACAGAAGTTGTAAAACCTAAACGAAGTGAGTATTTGTAGCAGTCATGCTTTGATTTTCCTACTGTCTGTAGTTTTACCATTTTCAATTACAACTTCTTCAAGAAATGTCCAACCGTGGGCGGAAACCGGGGAAAACTATCCTCGAATGTGAAGAATGTGGCTATAAAACAACTCACAGCGGACACATGAAGATACACATCGTGTAAGAATAGGAATGTACTATTGAGATGTAGTGCAGTAGAGGGATTCAAAGTTGAATTGCATCTTACTGATGTAGTGGTATAATTTATGTCAGATTTTTTTATATGCTGGGAAAACTAGTACCATGTGATTTCTTCACTACTTGAGTCAATCATTCAACACTGGTTTTATGTATTTCCTAACTAACCTCAAGTTGTTGACTTTAGTTGCGTGCACAAAGATATCAAGATGTTGGAATGCCAGTACTCTGGTTGCGACTACAAATGTGCTCGTAAGGGTTCTATGACACGTCATGAAAAATGTGTACATAGGTAAAGTAATGTTTTCTGTCTTCATAGTGAATAGTTAATTTTAGACATTTAGTACATTATTCACCATTGATTTTTGTATTTTTTTTAATCTGTTTATGTACGTGTTCTCATGATTGCGACATTCATGTAACTGGGTCACAGTACCTACTACCAATGTGTCCCACCTTGGTTTTTTGTATTTTCATTTTTTAGTTGTCTATTTTACACAGGAAAGACCAGGTTTTCAAATGCCAGCAATGCGATTTTCATTCGGCCTGGAGTATAAGTCTTGAACGTCACATCATCACCAGGCATGAAAAGCTCAAACCGTGGTCCTGCACAATCTGTACTCAAAGCTTTGGCCAACAGTTCACTTTAACCCAGCACATTAATACTGTACACAAGAAGCTAAAGCGTGTTCTGTGTGCTTTTTGTGATTTCAGGTACTTGCAAATTTGTGTGTAGGTAGATTCGATTCAAGTTATTTACGTTAACGTTTATATTTCCCAGAGCTTCGACAAAGGTTTCTGTACGTTCGCACATCTTGCGTAAACACAAGGATGAGATCGAGCAAGCAATCAATGAAAGTGACGACGAGCAAGAACAAGAGTCGTAAACATTCTGAAATTTGTTTCGGCTGCTATTAGTTTTCTTATCTGTATTTCTATGTTAATTGCTGCCATCACTGCCAATTTACTTTATTTACACAATATCAATCAATGCAGGTTAGTGAAGTTTAGTTTGTGATGTTTCGGTATTGTTTTTTCATCCATTAAGTTGACTTCTTCATGATGCTTACTGATTGTGTAGTGTAACATACATTCTGGATACATCAATGTTTGTCATTCCACTTTTTTTTGAACTTTTATTGTTGCTATGTGTGGACAGTTTAGCCTACATTATTCAATTTCTAACTAACATTGGTTCTATTACCCTCTGCTCATCACAACCACTAACTCACATTTTATAATATGACATTTGTATTGTGTGTTTCATAAATACAATGAAAGCAACTACAGTAGTTATAAACGAAGGAAAAATTAATCTTATCTCCCCAATCCTTGTTTAAATGCCCGTATTACTGGTACAACAATCATTGTTTTTGTTTGGGATACCAGTGGGAAACTTTTCTACTCTATTTTTCACTTTCTGTTGAATGTTTATGATAGGAAGGAGGGTGAGATCCTTCAGAAATTAAATATTTACGGTAACATTGAACTCTGCTGTTCTGTTTCCATGATATGCTTATCAGCAGTCAAAACGACTGGTGATGATTATGAGTAATCAAGTAAAACTGTTGATCCTTCCTCTAGGAAGCATGTGACTTCATTACAAACCAGACTTGAACAAGTTTTGAATATTATAGTATACACCACATTTTACCTAGTACGTGTTCATGCTTATTATTTATCACTGTCCTAAACTTAAGGAATTCCGATATCATGTTCATCAATTGGTTCTACTACCCAGCTCTATCAAAAAGACAATTTAATACATTTATCTTAGTTATATTTTGAACATACAATGACTGTACTACTAGTTTTCGTTCAGGTTTTTGTTTGAATAATAAATTTGCCTTGTCATAGCAATGAACTTTTTACCAATTTACTGCTCAAAATCCAATGAGAATGCTCCATGGACATGAATGAATATACTATATCACTTTTTTCTCGACATGTATGAATGGTGCAGCAACCGAACCTCCGATGCAATCGGCGCCCAGGGCAACCGGCCTTCTTACACCCCCTCCCTGTAGCTACGGCCACCTGTGAATATGTACGGAGTGTTGGCGTCGACAAAGATCATGCGCTAGATTACATAAAGCGTTTTATATCATAATCAATGTCGAACACTACGAAACATGTTCTAAAATTTACTTAATAAATTGATAAGTGACGTAACGTTACGGTTCATAAGGTTTGTTGTCAGAAGACCGACGCTGTTTGAATGTTGTGTTGTTTCATTCTATCTGAGTAAACTGTGATCAACCATTTAAATGGAAGAACAGAATAGCTATTAATAATATGCTTTGCTGTTTTGCGTACAATAAAACCAGTAAATTCGTGTCCTAGCATCTTCAAATCATGGACGAAAAAGAAGAGATAGCTCACCTGAAGCTTATGGTGGATCATTTGAAAGAGCTCATCCGAACGAAGGACGAGGAGGTTCAAGGCAAAAATACGAAAATAAAGGTCCGTTTTAATTCATTCATAGCAATATAATATCCTTGATATTAAAAGTAATTGTGGTATACAGTATTTGCTACTGGAATAATTTACGTTTTCCCATTGTTTTATCTTCTAACAACTCAGGAGTTTGAGGCCAAGGTCTCCAAGTCGAGGATTCAGTTGAAGGCCAAAGATGCAAAAATATCTTCCCTGAATAAGCAGATGAAGGCGAATCAAACAAAAACTGGCTCAGATGCTCAACCTACTACAGTATGTCACTTAAATTCTATTTAATTATTATCGCACATACATTTGGTTTAAGCTATATCAACAGCAGGTTATCTGCTACTAGTAGTGTGGTCCCTCCGAAAACCTGATTACATTTGGTTATGTTAGGGAAGCTTAGATTGGGTTTGGGTGAAGGGTAGCACCCTCATCAAATTAACCTCACCTACCCTAACATAACCGGGTTTTCATAGGGACCATACTGCTAGACTGGGTATTCTAATACCAAGTTTACCTTACAAATTCCAAGATCAAAATATGGAATGGATGTTTTAACCATAACCATAACCATACTTCGTTCCATTATAAATCGCCTAAAAAAAGAAAAATTCTTTAATTTTCGGATGTAAAGTTGTATCTTTTTCCAAGAGTAACGCTGAACTCTTGGAGAAAAAGCTGATTGAGCTTGAGAAGACGATAATCGAAAAGGATGAAATTATACGAAGGCAGGATATGAGTAAGGTAACAGTTGATTTTGTTTCTTGTATTTCCTGTTTTGGTATCATAACTATTATAACAAATTTTTGCTACAACAGAATTCTGTCAGAATCGAAGAGCTGGAACTATCGATAACCAACAAAGATCATGCTATTAACACATTGTCAGCACATACTGAAAAAATGCAGAAATTATTGCAAGAGAGAGAAAGTACTTTGAAGGTTTGATATGCATTTTCTTAATTTATGTTGATCATGCAGTATGTGTATGTGTAATAAGTGATAAATAAATAACTTCACAACTTATCAATTACAAAAGGCATAAAATATTTACCTGGTATTTTGTTGTTTGTATGTTATCTTATCTTCAAAACAATATTGTATTTTATTGATAAGATCTTTTAGATTTGTTCATTCATTACAATTTCGAGTGTCAACATTTTACCACGCATTTACAAGGTTATCAATGTGCCATTGTTGTTTGAAAATACTAAGTGAAGGCAACTGTTCGAGTTCTCTCCTCTAGGGGATACGTGCATTGGAAATATTCTTCTGGGACTTCTGTTATTGTTTTATAAACAATTGATTTTGCTATTTATATTGGTAGGAAATGCAGAGGAAGCTGAACGAGAGTGAGACTCTTGGGCAACAACAAAAAATTCTCGTTGACAAGCTCAGCACGAGGGTCGAGCAACAGGAAGAAAGGGTCGCTATGGTAACGGAAGAAAGAAGTACCGGGATGGGACAGATGCAAGGAAATGTTGAAAAACTAGCTGAACAGGTATTTGATTCTGATTACAATTCATTACAAAGATTACAATGCATTTTTGCCATTCTTCGGATCAAACCTGAAATTTTCATCTTTTAAACATTTTGAACCCTAACCCGAACCATGAAAAGATATTTAAACATAAACCAATGTACTATATATAGCAAGTTTTTGTACATATGGACACTATATTTAATATGTACTGAAATTCTAATACCTCCTTCATTAATGATATTACTTCAGGTGATGGTACTGACATCAAAGTTGCAAGATAAAGAAGGAACAGTGGTCATTCTAGAGGAACATATATTACAACTGAAGAGAGAACATGAAACACAAATGGCTGATTTCGTGCAAGATAAAAATGAAGAAGAAGAAGTTAGAAAAGATATAAAATAAAATAGCATGAACAGATAGGTTTGAAAGCAAACATTTATCTTCATTAATGATTGTGATTTCTCTCACAGCTACTACGTTCACTTAAAAGAAGATTACATGAACAGGAAGAGGTAATGTCAGGAAAAGAAAAAGTTCTTCAGCTTCTTCAAGATGAAGCCGCAGATAGAGCTCACGAACACCAGGTATAGAGCAGAGCTTGAAATACTGCAGTATGTAATTCCCTAATTTCTAACCTGTAGTACATCATGATAGAAACTGATATTATTTTAAGTATTAGCTCAAATTTAAAAGCTGAGTGGAGTTTTCATTTAGGCAGCTGTGAAAATGTTGCATTATGATAACAGTTGCGAGCGAAAATCAATCAAGACATTCTAATACCGTTGTAGATTGAAGTTTATGAAAAGAAATTAATGTTTTTTAATTCTCTCTTAGATGGCTTATCTCCTCGTTGATCAATAATTTATTGGACTTTTAATATTCAAACTTAATCTTTTACCAGGAGCTACAGAAAACGATCAACATCCTTCAACAGAGTCTACGGGAAACCGTGGAAAGCAAGGTGCTGTTGCAAGAAGCTCTGAAAGAACAGGAGCAAGTGAAACCAGTTAGTCAAGTGAGTACCGATGCATTATTATTTTCAGGAGGATTGAAGTTGTATTTTAACAATAGCCGTCTTGTATCAAGTTGAATAATTTATCCTAGTTAAAGATTAAACAGATGTCAAACTGTGTGTTTTTGATGTTTTTATACTTAGATTGATATCAAATGTTTTCTTAGGTGAACCTGTCATCAGAACTTGAGGAATCAACAGCTTTACTGACGGAGAAGGAGGGAATAATTAATCAGTTAACAGCAAGTTTAAACCAATATGAAACAGTCTACAATCAGGCTCGTGTTCAGAATAGTACACTGAAGGTACAGTATTAGTATTTATTATTAGTATTCTAGACCAGACTAGTTAACGCTATATATACTTCCCATATACACGAGTTCATTAGTTAGTGAGTATAAGTGTAGTGATTGTATGATATCTTGCTTAGGAATTTTCTAGTTGATATAATCCCTATTTTTTACAAAAGGAAAACCTGCAGTCACTCGAGGAATCTGTCGCAAAGTGGAAAGAATTCTCGGAAATCAGTTCAGAGTCGTTCAAAGCTAGAGAAGATCAACTGAAGTCGAACATTTCTGATCTAGAAGGTCTGACAATATTGTAATACTATTATTTGCAAGCATATGCTGAAATAGTGAGATTTTTAAACTCGTATTTTTCTGCAGACATTGTGAGAGAACTGGATCAAAATTTGTTAGATGTGAAAAAAACAAAAGAAGAACACGACATAGATGTTGAAAAGAGATTGCAGACTATCTTAGCAGAAATGGATTCTCAGACCATGGTAATTCCTTGTAGTTGTTAGTAGTTTTCTAGTGGGCTGGGAAGAAGCTAATCCTAGGTTTGGATTAGTGATAATTAGGTAATAGAGAATAATCTGTGTATATAAAAGAGTTTGTTAGTGTATTTGTTCCTCATAGAAAACCGAATAATTGAACGTATTTATGTCCAATTTGGTGTCATGATTTAGGGTTTAAATTCCAGAATGTTAAATCTGCAGGTGCTAGAGAAGCAAACACAAGAATTGAAGAAGGTTCGGGATGAGAATTCTGAGTTAAAAGAAGCTGCATCCCCCGGAGAAAAGAACGGAGATTCTCAGCTGACATCTCTCCATGAGGAGCTCAGTTCTCTACAGAAATTATTGGGAGAGGTTCGAGACGAACAAGCAGAAGATAGGAATAAGCTTGAGAAAGCATGGAGTGAAAACCAAGATCTTTCATTGGAGATACAAAGCCTCCATGCTCAATCCTTGACAAAGGATGATGATTTCAAAACATTAACTGAAGAAAAAAATAATTTGGTTCTTCAGATAGGAAGCTTATCTGATGAAAATAGCATCTTGCAAAATGAAATGAGGGATATGAAAGGAACTCTTGAAGAAATACAAGAGCAAAATTCCAATATAACATCAGTTATGAATAATCTTAAAGCAGCCAATGAATCATTGGAAGGACGAAACAAGGATTTGAAAGAGAAACTAGCGGCCTCCTCTTCAGAACTTTCTGACGAGAAGGAAAGGTTGATTGTTGAACTGGAATCGAGCCGTTTACATTGGAATGAACAATTTATGAAAAACAGGGATGACCTTTCTTCTCAGTTGTCATCTTCTGTCTCTAAGATCGAGGAATTGGATCAGAAACTGAAAACTCTTTCAGATGAAAAATCTTTTGCCGAGGGCCGACTGGAAGAAATGAGCTCGCATGAACGATCTTTGCACGAGAAATTTTCATGCCTGATGGAAGACAAGGAAAAACTTGATCAGCAGCTGGAGGAACTTAGAAGAAATGAAGTTCATCTGCAGGAGGAGAAAACTAGAGAATCTGAAGAGAGTAAGAAGTACCAAGATACAATTGAGAATCTTCAAACTCGTTTGGAAGAATATGAAAAAGCAAATGAAGATCTTCAATTCAACCAGCAAAATATGATTCAGCAGTTGGAGGATCTTAGGAAAAATGAAGTTCAATTGCTGGAGAAAAAAAGTCAGGAATCGGAAGAGAGTAAGAAGTACCTTGACACAATTGAGAATCTTGAAACTCACTTAAAAGAATATGAAGAAGCGAATGCGGATCTTAGGAAAAATGAAGTCCATCTGCGGGAAGAAAAAGGCAGAGAATCCGAAGAAAAATGTAAGCATGAAAATGAAATTAGGGATCTTCAGAAACGTTTGGAAGAAGTTGACAAGGCAAATGTGGATCTTCAAGAAAACCTCAAGGATTCTGAAAGAAAGCTTGAAAATTATGCAGATCTTTCTGAAAAATATCAACAAGATGTTGTAGGATTCAAAAATCAGTTGCAGGAGACAACTGGAAAAACACAGGCAGTTGAAAATGAGTTGAATGAAGCAAATAACATTCTGGAAGAGCTAAGAGCAGAACTGAAAGAAAAATCAGAATCTCTTGTTCATGAGGAAGGTGTGAATGTGGAATTGTCACAGCGAAATGAAGAACTTGTAACCAAGATTGAAGAAGCAACTGTGAACCAAAGCACTGAAGTTGCAGAACTTAAAACTTCCATCACTGTATTAGCAGGAGAAAAAGAAACTCTAGTGAATGAACGCAACACTGTAATTGAAAATTTAGGAATCAAAAATAGAGAAATCGGTAGCCTTACTTCAGAATACGAAAACCAACTGAGTGATGTCTCCAAGTTACTCCATGAGAAGTCGACTGCTTTGGAAAAGGTCCAGGTAGATCTTGATGACAAGATGACATTACTCGAAGAGGACGAGAAAAAGATACATGGTTATCAAGAGGAAGTCAATCAAATGAAATTGGAATATGACCAGCTACAAATGGAAAAAGAAGTAAATAATTTTTTCACTATATACTGGGTGTCTCAAATGTATGTATACATATTGATAATAGAATCTGAGAATATAGAGTTTGCCTGCGCCTAGCTGTTAAACCTAAAGCAACCAAAGCTAGGATATTTTGGATATTTTCTTGTTCTAAATAAGCACCACAAGGATCAATTATTTCGTTATCTTTTGGTTTCAATATCCTACTATACTTAATATATCTATATCTATTATCTATTATCTTTAGACAAGCAACCGTCTAGCCAACGAACTTCAATCGAAATATGAATCTGAAGTGGAGAGGAAGATGGAACTTCAGAACATATTGACTTCTCTTTCTGCTGATTTGGAAACAAATCGTTCCCGAGATACCGAAATTCGAGAAGAACTTGTTCAAAAAAGTAATCTTCTGGAACAGGTGAAAGTAATCCCCTACAGAAGTATATAGGATATTTCTCATCATCTAGGCCTCAGATTTTCAAACGTTGCCATTCAAAAATACTACTTGAAAAAAAACTTTTATCTCCTAAGATAATAAGTTGTATCTTTTAAAAGATGTCAGCTGAGTATGCAAACCTCAAGACAGAATTAGAAGCAAATAAGATGGAGTATGGCAAACTGGTAGAAGAACTTCAGATGGGATCTTTGGCGCCATCAAAGACTGCTCCTGACGATGTAAATGCTCCAGAAGAATTAAATAACAAGGTAGAGTATATAAATTTATTACAGTAGTCATCATATGACCTTTAAATTCAGTGAGTATTGACATTGTCTTTTGGTCTGTAGTTGTTACAGCTCTGTGTTAACTTAAAGTAAGATTCCTATCTTTTTGACAACCAGTTTCAACAACTTGTCATCAACCAACTGCTCCAGTTCTTTCCTGATGATTACTTGCCTAGTAGGAGTAATTACCAAGATGCTCTTGTAGATATTAATCCAGCCACTCAAGAACCTCTCTATCAAGCTTGCTTCAGTTACTTTGAGGTATCCTGTGTCGCTCCCTGTGATCATGGAATCTTTCTGTGTGGAAATATTTCGATATTGTTGCTCATCTGCATGCTGCATTGCTCATAACACCACAAACAGATAACGTTTGGAGCAGCATTTAGTTAGGAATGTAAAATATGTCAGTTTTAACCACAACAAAATTAAATTGAATAGTTGTACACTCGTGATTTCTAACCTTACTTACAGTGTTCTAATATTAGATGCATGACAGTATTAAATGGTATTAGTGTATTAAGGACTCATTTCTTTTGCCTCTAAATTCACCTCTTATTAATATCATCATTCAGTATAACCTAACCCAGTGCCTGTCTCATCTGTAACACTTCCTGCATACCAATCTCCGGCAATTTAACCCAGCTTTATAACTATGTATAATAACAATATTCTAATTTCTACTTATATATGATAGTCAACACATCTTTATTACTCCTTTTTACACAGCACCAGGCAGCAATCAATGCAAATCTTGCAGAGACAGAGCAGAAGGTGCAAGAACTTGTACTGGAAAGAGATGAAGCGGTTCATCAAGCATCTTTATTGCAAAGGTTGAACAGAGGTACAGGCCAACTATTTGTTGATAGTATGCTGTAAAATTAGTTAGTATATACAGAAATGATTTTAAATATATAATATTATTCCAACAGACCATGATAATACAAACAATTACGGTGAAAGTATGATGCAGTTTATGGAAAATCCTTCTGGAGAAACACATAAGACAGTAAGTAGCCTTTGAGTTAATAAAAGATAGATTTAGACATTGAACTTATTAACTGAATATCTTTCACATATTTGGGACATCAAGCTGTTTTAATGGGTGAATGTGGTATGTGTGATTGTTACATTTCACTTTTTTTATTGTATTTATGTGTACCTTTTAAGTACCGCTCTCACTGGGGCACCTGCTTGAGCCAAAGTAATAAATTTCTAATATCTCCCAATGTACCAGAATCCATTGTGTATTGATGTATAGTTTTCAGTAATACACAGATTAAAGTTTCTTTTTGTTTTCAGGGTTTGGAATATCTTCAATTGCAGTTGGAAGAATTGGCAAATGAAAGGGAACAGCAGGAGTCTGAGCACCAACAAGTAACTGCATTGCTGAATAGCAAGGTTGAGAGGTGAGCTCACAACATTTTAGTTTCAGTTTTTAGTGTTAGGGTATAGGAAGAAGGTACTGTGAATTTCCAACTAATATAACTAGGCAGTTATAGGTATTGAGCTGTAACAAGATATTGAACTAATGACCTTAAAATCTAGTGAAAAAAGAGGTGGATTAAGGTGAAAAAATGAGGCAGTTAGATACCTTTAGTGAATCAGAATAGCCAAGCAGGTATGGTGCTAGGTGCTACATGAAGTGGGTACTGAAACTGACTTCAAGCACATCATAAATTAATGAAACCATGTTTGAATTTCATGCAGTAATTTGTATTTTTAAGTTGATATTATGTTAAAGTTGTCTGAAAGATGAGTGTCAGATTTTTGGCCAGGAC
>QXVX01004413.1:0-23864 GCA_013436065.1 Halocynthia aurantium | reverse complement strand
GTGTTTTCCGCATTACGCAAAAGATCGTATATTGTAAGGACGACTGTACAGGGCATAATAGGATGAAAAAGGAATGATAAATTCAGCTCCCCGAAACCGTGCAATAATGACGTAATGCCAATATAAATAATTTACGCATGTAAATTGTTTTTTTTCGAAGAACAGAGGTGGCATGTCACTTGGATGATTGGATTAGATAGAATAGATCATTCAATCACGAGAAACTGCTTTAAATAGTGTGAGGTTATTACAGTAGAGTAGAAGTAAAGTTACAGTTCATTGACGAAGCGTTATCTGACTAAAACGAAAACGTTGTAACAATCGGAAGGTATATATGAGAACGTATCTTCTATACACGACGCAAGGTTTCTGAAAGCACGCGGAAGCCAGTAAGACTCTTCCGGTATTGAAGCCTGAATAGAACGATATATTGACGGCTTTCAATTCATTGTATAACTGTACCACCCCTAGTATGAAACAATTTCCGTGAGCTATCGAGCTAGTTACGCTTTACTAAGCTTATCTTTTTTGAATAGGGCTTTGTAGTTAGTCTCGTTTTAATCACGCTTCAGTTCATGAAAGTACAGTAGCTAGAAAGATGTGAACTACTGCATGTTGAAGAGATTGAGGAGATATTTCGCCTGTAATCAGCTCTGCCAGTATTATATGTAATGTAAAATTTAGAGATTAGCATACACAGTAATGCTATATCTGTAAATCTGTGGCTTCACCAAAAGCGGGAGGTGGGAAGGGCGAGAAATTCACTAAGGCATCACTATCAGTACTGTATTATCATTTTCTCTTATTAAATGATCTCACAGTATAACGATCGATCACGAACGGCGATTACAACAGTACAGTACTAAAATAGCGATATCGTGGTTGTTGCTTTCACGATCCGCGTTTCAGATTCTGGTCTAGTAAAGATCAGACAAGTGATAATATAGAAAAATATTTATATCGTTAATTATTACACCGTATAATTTTCTCAAGTGAAGAAATATTTCGTAAACGGATAAAATTAGTCGTTATGATGAATCAACAATGTAATAGTAATATCTTGCGAGAAATGCGAGGTTGCGTGACAGTATTTAGACGTTTAGTCAGCGCCTAGCGATCGACAGTTACAGTAATGACATTACTGCAGACAAGTCTTCCCGGCGTGCGTTGATATATCATTTCAGATATTATAGAATAATGAACGATTTTTAAGATAACAAATTGCTATCCACTAGCCTCAGGCCCTGAGATGGTAGTGGCAGTTAATCATTTAAAATAATATTATCTGTGTTTTTGTAGCCTCTTCCATATTATATATCATTGGTACTGTAAATCATAATATATGCTGAAAAATAATGGTGGTAGAGATGGAGAAAATATCTGAAGATGAGGATCAACAGCCATCTGCTTCAATGTCAAGTGAAACTTCAAACAACACTGAAGCTAACTACATTCTATACAAAAGAAGGTGGTTTTATTTGGCAACATTGGGAATGCTCAACATTTCCAATGCTCTTGTAAGTAAACTATTCATGTAATAAAACTATTGTATTATATATATGTCTTATATGTTAAAAGTAGATACTGATACCAAATGTTAGCAGGACAATGTAATTTTATGCTTTCATCCAAGTTTTATGAAGTTTCATACACTAGTATGAGATATACATGGGATACACATATTCATGGGATCCCTTCTGTGTAATTCATTGGCATGATGTATTGAGGTGTGGGTAACTATTAATATATTTTACCCATTTCTTTAGATTTGGCTAGCATTTGCACCAGTCGCTTATCAATCCAAGGACTTTTATAACACAAGTATCGAAACAATCAACATGCTTTCAGTTGTATTCATGATTACTGGTATTCCTTGTGGTATTGCAGCCACATGGTTGTTGGACACATTTGGATTGCGTGGTTCGTTACTGGCAAGCTCATGGCTCAACTGTGTTGGGTGTATAATAAGGTAATGGTCTATATTTTTCCAACCTTGATTGATATTTCAGCAATTAGTGTATCATCTCATTCATTAATGAGAAACATAGTGATGCACAACCCATCTATTGAGTTATTCAAATGATCTAAAGATTTCCTTCCTTCATAGCAATTGCCACTGTGACCGAAAATTCGTTTCAGTTTGAGCATGCAATTCAATGCAATATTGACATATTGCGAATAAGAGCCATATATAAGGAAAGTAGAAGGTACTCTTGATGACAGTGCACTACTAAGCAAACATAATCAACCAGCTAAGATATAGTTTCAACTTAATAAACAAATCCGAAAACGCCTAAATAAACATTTAAAGCTGTCAATATATTGAGCTCGATGTAATAAATATATTGGATCCATGTTTGCTGATTTTATAGCAAGAAGTTGCATATTCAATAATCTCTTAAATTTGTTCCTCGACTACATATTGTTTGTATATGCTCACCAGGCTGTGAGTTGGTGATAAAACAGCTCTGCTCTAACTCGGTTTGGACGGTTTGTATTACACCATGGGTTAATTCCTAGATTATTGGTTATTGATCCACAGCTAGCACGTCTCCCAGATGTCCCAAATTATCCTACAAACTACAATTACAATAGTGCAAAGTATTGTGGATTCAACTATGTTATTCAGTTGAGTTGGTGCCAACAAAATCCAGTAAGATATTTTTTTAATTCAACTTTATTTCACAGAGTCATAAGTGCTGTTGATGGAATCAATGAAAATGCTAGAGTTCCAGTCGTATTCATAGGGCAGATTATAGCTGCTCTTGCTCAACCATTCATGCTTTTTGCCCCAACCAAATTAGCTGCTTTATGGTTTCCAGATAATCAGAGAGCAACGGCTAATATGGCGAGTACTATGTGTAAGTCTTTAATTCCCTTGACGATTTTCATTCTTTTTGGCGAACAGGTGACAAGTTGTTGCTTTGTCTTCAATTGTTTTATGGGTATTTGGAGCTTGTGACCTTATGAAAACATTATTTTTTAGGTAACCCCTTAGGAATTATGCTTGCCAACATTCTCTCACCCATATTGGCTGAAAGAGGTATTCTTTTCATGGTAAGAATAAGTTATGACTGGTATTCAAGATACAAAGCTATTAACATTAATCTTTGCTGTCGTTATTATTGTTTGGCAGCTTGCAATACAATCTATTCCAGCGTTCTTAGCAGTCATAATGGCAACATTCGGCATCTGTAGTAGCAACCCCCCAACACCACCTTCATCGAGCGCTGAGACTCCATCGGAACCGTTCATTATTGGAGTGAAGAAGCTTGCGAAAAATAAAATGTACTGGTTGTTGGCTTTGGCAATTGGTGGAGGCATTGGAATGTTCAGTGTACTGACAACACTACTTTCACAAATTCTTTGCCCGTGGGGATATTCAGATGTAAGTCCCTTGTTATATAATTATGATAATTTGAAGTCGTTAAATTATTTCTCCACCGTTGTAAAAATAAGAACATTTAATATTTATATTCATTTTTTTCAGAAATACATTGGTGCCATATGTGCTTCAGCGATGATCGGGGCCGGGCTGGTCGGAGCTGCTATTGCCGGAATTATAGTTGATTACACGAAAAAATTTATTTTAGTTACTAAGCTATGCTTTGCCCTCGCAGTATTAGCACTAATAGCATTCGCAGTTGTGAGTATTGTTTTGTGTATTTTGATATCAAAACCTTGGTTAAGATAACAACTCCGTCTCCAATTATTATGTTTATGTGTCACACAGCCATACAATACCGTTATTGAATACATAGACTCAAGACAAACATTGTTACATGTTTTACTTGTGACTTATCTTTTTCCTGTTCTATACTGTCTCCAGATGCAAAATATGTCAGACCTGCAGGTTCCCATCGCTTTATCTTGTGGATTTTTCGGGCTATTTGGACTACCAGTGTATCCCATTGGTAACGAGCTAGCTGTGGAAACCACCTATCCTGTTGGAGAAGCTACAAGTTCTGGAATTCTTTTTATGTTTGGGTATAACTTCATAATTGGAATACGCCACTAAAATCCATAAGTTGTAACTGTGATATTTACACTTTTAACTGCAGTCAAGTTCAAGGCATCATCCTAGTAGTTGTCATGAGCGCTGCGAGTCGAACAATGGACCCGACTGAACTTGGGAATTCAAAATGTCCAACAGATAGCGACATCGTGGACATGTCAGGTACCATAATCTTTTTATTTACTAGGGTAGAGACTCCTAGGAGTTAGGCCCAACATCAGTTTGAAGGCATGTTACAGAAGTTTTTTTTATTGAAGCAATACAGTTCAACTGTAAATATTTTGTTCATCTTGTTTGAAATTGTACCACCAGAAAAGATGGTTGGATAGTGTCATCTGAAGTGATCAAACCATCATGGCCAACATTCCCTCTAATTTTTCCAACCACTGAGGAAAACTCTTGATGCTTTGAGCAAAATCCTTTTTTAATTCTAAGCTACTGCGGGGACATTCAAACAGTCATGGCAGTGAGGGGAGGCTGTGCATGACTTTTTTATTAGACTGTCCTCTGTTTTAAGAAGTGTATCAAGGTGCCAGAAACTTTGGTATTTTGTAATTTAAAGCTAACGCAATGACTGCAAAGACAAATTACTGCCGTAACAGTAAATACATGAAAGGATGACCACAATTTGCCCCTGCTTGAAATTTGATAATGACAGTTTTAAGTAAANAAAAGGCAACGACTGACTATAAATTGCAACAAATTAAAAAACAAGATGAAGTTGTTCGTTCTAATTTTGATGAAGCAATAGAAAACATGAAGAATAATTTGGAATGGTTTTCGTCAAGGAAAACATTAGTGAATGACTTGAACGTTATTGGGAAGAAATGTGCAGACATTGATGAATTTCGAAATTTTAATGGTTCTATTGAATAACAATTTATTTTCATATGATGAACAGTTTTTTGTCAATTTATTGCATCGTTTTATAATTTTAATACTCGTTGTGCATAAATATACGGTAACAACTAGCTCCTTAACGCTTACCTAAATATACTAATGTGATGAAAAAAATTTCAGTCATTATGAGTGTAAATTATAAAATCCTGTCCTTTGATCCTTTTTCCACCTAGCAAATTATCTTCATATGATTTGCAGTATACTGCCAATTTAATAATTTGTGTTGTTTTATTTTAATTTGAGACCAGAACGCACTAGTCATTTAACCATAGTGGTTGGTTTTAATCCTTTGTGTTCAAGATAGATAATTGATTCACACAGATCCCTAATTGAATTTGCCTTGTGTATGTTATGTATGAATTTTAACTGATATCAAACTGTGGTGCATTTTAGATGATTTTATGATTTTTAATGAATGATACAAAGACATCAAGTTAGACGATTTGTCAATTGCTATTATTCAAATGGAATCTAGTTCGTGGATATGTCCGAATGATCGTCATCTATCTCTTAGAGCTAAACTCAGGTTTGTTCTTTGCATAAATTATTTTCTTAATGTCGTTTTGTTATACAAAGTATTTTCTATATTGTCAGTTGTTGTGAATTGTAACAAAGTTTGAAATACTGTAATAATGTTTATTCAGGTCGGGTTGGTCTGTTAGAACTGGACAAGGTGGTCGTAAAGGTCCGTCAAAACTCAACGAAGAAGAACTACAGCAAATTAAAAATGTTATCAAACGGGCATCTATGCTTGAAAACATGGAACAAGAAAGGATAGGGTAAGTTTTTTTTGCATCAACAATGATGTTAGTACTACAGTTCTTGCATTTAATTGGTTTATGCAAGCATTTGATATATGACCGACTTCATTATTATTGAAAATGTGTATTCAAATATATCTTTTAGTAAACATAAAGGTAGCTCGTATCTTGTCTTCAGTGTAAATATTACTGGCAATTTCAGCTGCATATCTCTGAGCTCCCACATAATATGACTGGTCTCATGCTTCTTGAATAAATTTGTATATCTCTCATGTCAGATATGAATTCCAGGTGCAATTCCATATATATATATTGTGAAAATTTCATTTATACCATTATTTTATAACATTTTGAACTTGAAAATTCTAAGAAAAACAATGCGGAGGTACAGAGTAATTTTTTTATGAGCCTTAGTCAATATATAATGTTATTTTTAATCCTAACTCTACAATTTTCCTGTTCAGTTCTCTTGTGAACCGTCTGAACATAATGCAACAAAATTCAATGGGAAATGGACAAACGAGCTGCATATTATGTGGTGAACAGTTCAGAAAATTTTCTGGCAACACACCAATTATTTGCACAGATTGCAAACGGGTATGTAACAAAGAATATTTTTCACTCGCACTTAGTAATAATGACAAACATATGTAATATTCATAAAATGACACCCTTTTTTTTTCAAAAAAACATAACTCAAAATTTATAATTTAACTACGTGGAAGTCATATTTTCATTGATGCTATCTCTGTCACAGATTACCATACATTACTCATGTGTTAAATCCCCTACTACCCTTTGAGCAGGTACTGACTGATACCAATGCGTTTTCTGTCATCCACTCCGTGGTTTGTTTTTCTTCAATGAATTGGTATTTTATATTTAGAACTAACAGGAATGTCTTCATGAATGTGCATTGACAATTCCCTAGAATGGTTTTCGATCTTTGTTTTGCACCAATAGTCTTGGTGAACGTTAACTGCTTTCCCACAAACGTGTAGTGATGTAAATCTAACCACTTCCTTCCTTGTTTGATGTCAGTCATTTATTAATAATGAATCAGGAAATCCCAGCATGATTGTATCACAGATACATTAGGGCATGAAACATGGTGCTTTGAAAGAGGGTAAATCCAATAGGATTTCAAGAACGGCTACTTATACGAGATTGCGTAGCGTCTTTGCTACCATTGTAGCATCTTATATAATGTTATTGGATTATTTTGCACTGTGTTGTGTAGACACTACTAATACACTCCTTGAAGAACTTGGTGCAATCAGAAGGTCACAAAAACCAAACATTAAGATTAGGTTATTCAGAACTTATAAATGAAGTATAAAAATGAATCACACATTTGAGTTTCTACACATTCTCTCTAGTAGTCTAGTTATCTAGTACTATGCTTGCCAGCTTACCTATTTATTTACAAGTCTCCCATCATCATACTTCAGTATATCATCACATGTTATTATTGTATTTCCTACTACTATTGGCTTCAAGTATTTCCATTATTAGTTGGTTATAAAATTCTACTGCCTATAATTACACTATTACATGTTCCATTGAAAATTAATAATTCTTTTTACAGAAAGTATGCCACAAGTGCTCAGTTGATTGTTGTACGAAGGCCAAACTGTTGCCAATAAAGACAAATCAACAGGTTCTTGATTCCATATGTGATTCTGTTTTCTGTGATTTAATTTTATTTTTTCATACCCTCAATAGTACATCTTACATATTATACACTGTGGGTCAGACAAAATGGGGTATTTAGTGGCTCAATGGTTTTCGGGTGAAAGGATAGATCAGTTCATGCTGTGGTGTTACTCGATCGCTATATCTCAGCTTCATGCCACATCTAGAGTTATCTCTTTCAACAAGTGTGGGTGATGATGGTGGACTTAATGAGGTCTTACCTTTTGGCTCCATCAGTGACCATAGTTAATAGCATCCTTATAGGTTTGTCTTAGGAACTCGGAAAGTACATGTTTCTTAATCAGAGCCAAGGGTACCTGTACCCGTTAGTGATACAAAATATGACCATGAACAACAACAAAACTGGCACCATTACCAATATGCTTGTGTGTAATAAGCATGTAGCCTATTTCCTAAATAAATATATATATCAACTTATAATATTTAATTAACACATTATAATATGACTATAACTATTGTCTGTATGCAGGTTTTGACTCAGAACTACATGTGCAAGTTATGTAGCGAAAACAGAGAACTGTGGAAACGTTCCGGTGCTTGGTTTTTTCACTCCATTCCTGTGTAAATAAATTATTCATCATTTTTACCTACGGCAGTTTCAAATGTGAATAATATAATGTGATTTAAAAATTAGCCCATCCACCTCTTACTAGGGTGGATCAAAATTTGGGTGCAGTATAACAACAACAGTGTGTCTTAATAATAAATTCACATCCATAACCAAGGTTAATTGATTTTACTAAATTTCAGTGATGATTCTATGTATTTCATGTCAGCTACAAACTCCCAGTAGAGGAAACTGCAACATCAAGACAGCAAACGTTTGATCATAGCGATTCGGTAAAATACAGAAAAATTGCTTCTCTTGCTCCACCTGATTCACCAGCATTTGTGAGGAGTCATTCCAGAACTTTGTCTGGAGGTTCTGTTGGATCTTATCAATGGGCGAAGTCTGCGAGTAAAATGTTTGATATATTCTCTGGGAATGAGCATTGTAATAGACCGGGGACACTTGCCTCACCATGCTCTCATTATGACGTGATCCGGTCTTTCTGAATTTAATATGCATTTTTTGCCTCATTGTCAATTTAGAACTGTGTACTCCAAGCGTAAGCAGTTCTGGAGAAGATAGCTCAGATGATGGAATAACATTAGGAAAAGCAAACAAACTGAAAGGTTTACATTCAGGTGATCTAAATATGCTTGAATTTTATATGTCTCATGGTTCCTACTTATAGAAATAAAATATTGATGAGAAAATAATTTGCCGCATTTGCATGTCTTTCATATATTTTTTACTTTTGGGGTGATGCATATTAATGAATCGAAGTTGCTCACTGCTATTAATATAGAATTTTCTATTTTAATTTGCTTTCGGATGTGTAGGTGTCAGCATCGACACTGCGAGTCTGGCTAGCACTCCTAGTACTAACGCTGATCATATGTCCATTTCATCTTCTAGCCCAGGTAATTATGTATTTTTATATATTTAATACATAGTAGACTAGCAATCCTGTATAATAGGGAAGCATGATGTACAACATAATGTAAGTTATTAATATGATTTATGATTGATTGCTGTTACACTATAATGCTGGCAGCATATTCCTTATAATAGACTTTGGTAAATACAGCTGCCTTAGGGTAGGTAAACACAGGGGTATGAAAACAGGCCTCGTTGTGGCTACAAATAAATCTCTGCAGTTGTGTGAATTTTTTCCAGGAGTTATGATCTCTTTTAGTGATTGATTCTAATGATGAATGTTCAAAACAGATTGAAAATATTGCATGTTACATGTTATGCGATTTGTCAACTAACTACTGGAAAATAATAATATTTTTCTTATGTGGTATCGCGTAAGAAATTTTCGTTGAAAATTAATCCTAAATATGGCATATACTGACCTACTTTTAATACTTTGTTTTTGTTTGTTTGTTTGTTTTTGAATACTAAGTGCTGGATACACTGTGTGTTTCTTAATACTGGATATTGAGATCATAATTTTCCTATATCCAGCTGGTTTCTCCAACAAAGGTTCCAACAGAAGCTCTTTCCGTTCGGTCGGGAGCAGGCACAGTTCAACAAGGAGGAGACAAAAACAACAATACGTGCATCACAGCACAGATGATGATTCAATTTCTATTGACAGTCGATCCACAGAAATGTCGGTTGATGGTAAAATTTGCTTTACGAATTTACTTACGCTGCAGTAACTGAAAAGACACAATTAACTCTCGATCTAAGCTCAGCTAATGGAAAATACAATTTTTGCAATTCGAAATAGAAACATTTTTTTCTATTTATTATTTCAGACATGTCCACTTTACATGGTGGTGTGAATAACATTCCAATTGTAAAAACTGAGGACGCATCTTCAGAAGATGATAAAGGTAATAATATCGGAACTTTATGTTTGGGGTTCCTTGAAGAATGAAAACTAGTATACTCTTCTATTTTTTGTATGGACCTGCAGCTCAGTAATTGTCTCCTAATGTTTTTATAATGGTAAATAGTTTGAAATTTTATGATATCAGGCTGGCAAGCAAAACATTCTTGCTTAATAGTGATAATTTGGAGACTGGCATAGATAGTTATATTTTGTTACCGGCACCCACTCAATACATTTGAATTTTAGCATTAATAAATTGCAACTAGAATATAGCTATGGATGCAAAAATGCTCTTCTAATAATTCGTCTTTATATTTTCAAAGAAAACAATGGTTATCTGGAGTTTTCTCTTCTGTATGACCCACTCAAATCAGCATTGCATGTTAGCATAATAAAAGGAAAGGTATGCCTCTGTTATCAATTCATTACTATTCTTTGTTTTACATATATAAATAGTTTCCACTCTGTACTCATTCCAACCTTCTATTTTAACATATAGAATTTATGCCCCAAAGACAGCAATGGTTTTTCCGATCCATACGTAAAGTTGCATCTTCTTCCTGGTTTTTCGAAGGTGAGATTTGGCTCTTTCCCTTTTGTGCTTTCCAACTAATATCAAGCTTTGAACGCTACTACTCACTTCAAAGTTCACTGGTATTGTAATCTAAATATCATTGAACAATAACATTGTCCTTAGATTTCCAAAAGCGATTTTCGTATGTGATTAGCCTCAGTATCGACTTTTAAAATGCATAACGTTATGGATATTCGGAATTTATTTATTTATGTATTTATATCAAGGATTCCGATCAAGAGGTGAGTGATGATATGCACATGAAATTAGATGATGAATGTTTGCTTGTTCCTTTGCGTTTTACTAACACTGATATAACTTGGATCTGCAAAATGATCTCTGACCCATCGCATGTATTGCATCCATTTCCCAAGATACCTTGACTTGTATCAATAGGCTAGTAACAACACTTACGCATAAAATTTTATACTGTGTAGATCTTTTGTACTAATGCTTCAGCTGAGAAAAACTATCTGTATTTATCATATCATATTTAACTTATCTAAGATTTATTTTGTGGAGTTGGAAGTGTAGGTTCAACATGATGTGATGTAGGTTTTGTTTGGTTAAAATTTAAACTATCTGTGTTGTATTTCCTGTTTGATAATTTACTTAGTATCTTCCTTGAATAAAAATCACATTAAGGTTAGTGATGAATTTGTGTCGCTTATATATGAGAAAACTGCGACACAAACTGATAGGTTAACTGATTATCCTATGAAAACTTCGATTTCGGACTGTTGGAAACCACTGACTCAAAATGATGTAATTTATTATAGATTACAGTTCCTTGCAAACGAAATATTTGAATTCAGACTAGATAATAATATGCATTGTTGCAGAAGACATAACTTATGAACATGTTAAAAAAGCAAAAATAATTAATTAAAAAAATCTTACTGTCTCTCAAAGTCTAAATACTGAACCGGAAAAATTAAAATGAATTGCAGGCTTCAATAATATTTTCAAATTGTATTCTTTACCACTTTAAACAGAATACATGTGACCTATAACCTCATTAATATATATATCCTTCTCATATTTTTACTCGTTTCCGCTCTTAACAGGCTACGAAACTAAGAACGAAAACTGTCTTGAAGACTCTCAATCCTGAATTTAATGAAACTTTGGTTTACTGGGGAATAGGAGAAGAGGAATTGCCAACTAGAAAACTACGACTGACTGTTCTTGATGAGGATAGGTAGAATTTACTATGTTGATGATAATATGTTATACTATACTGCATCTTATTTACCTGGATATTGTCTGGTTGTATCAGGTTCAGCAAGAATGATTTCCTTGGGGAAGTAATCATTCCACTGGATGAAATTGTCCCAACTGAAAAAAAGTTCCACAATGTTCCACTTGAAGAAATGCACATTGTAAATGTTTTTTGTTTATTTTTGTTTGGGGAGAAAATAGATGTGTACTGTGGAGTCAGTACACAAATCAACTCATCAATTTAATATACCTCAGACTGATTTTGTTCGAGGTACATTTTTACCGACTGTGATTGCACAGTCCTGATTTGAAGTTAATTTTTTTTTCTATATTGCCAGCTATCATCTAGTGACAAGATAACCAAAGATCCTGGAAGAATTCATGTGGGTCTTCGATTCAACACGAACGAACATTGCCTCGTCATCACCATTTATCGATGTGCAAATCTTCTTATAAAAAATCCGACTGATAATGTCAATCCTTTTGTCAAAGTGTAAGGATGATTGTTGAGTTCTGATTGTAACTGTACATAGACATTATATAGTTTCATAATATTCATTGTGTACATTCAATGTATTATTTTATGTTGCAGATCACTTGTTCTTGATAATGGTAAAACATTGGTCCAAAAAACTGAAGTAAAAAAGAAGAATCCAAACCCAGCGTTTAACCAGGAAATAAAATTTAAAGTTCCCCCGGAAAACGGACACGCTGTTGTCGCAAGAGGTCATCTTCACATATCTGTTCTCCATAAAGATGCATTGGGACAACAGTTGATTGGTGAGTGTAAATTAATTTAATCGACACTGACATGATAGGACAATACTTGCCTGAAACACATGAAATTATTTTAAAGTATAGCACATATGTTAATTAAAATTATGGCCATTTTTTTCTCATGCATGTTCAGGGACTATGAGTCTTGGTGTCAGTAGCGAGGGTGAGAAACTGCGTCACTGGTTCAACTGCTTGAAACATCCAAATCAACAGTTTGATAGCTGGCACACGTTGCTTAGCGAATCTCCAAAAAAATTCAAACAACGTAGCCCAGCATCTGATTCGCCAAGGAAAAAGAAAAAGGATGGCAGAAAAGCGTAATACTATTCACCATTTCTCATTATACTAGCTAAACTGATAAGCTATATATATAAACAATATTTTTATCTCATTTAATGATTTTGTGAAATGTAATTTAAATTAAATTTCACACTCTTTTTGACATTCTGTAATATTAACATCATTATATAGATTTTAGATGCTTTACTCATGTGATTCAATTTTTAGTTTTTTAAAATGTTTTAAGCTCTATTAAAATATAATTTTTCATTAGTATTATTTATATTCGTACTAGACTATTAGTGATGACTCTCGTTCATGTAACCTGCGCCCCCCTAATTCCACATCCAGATGTAGAATTTCTCAAGCAAGAGAATACACCTTAGAATAAGTTCTTTCCACTGCAAACAACTGACTTCTTAATTTTTTTGATAGGACTTCTGTATTATAGTCTACATACTTTGCTAATGAATGACTGTATTTAAAGCACAAAAACAATATTTTTATCTTTTACTGTATACCGAAGGTATTGTTTCCAGTATTATTATTGTGTTGTGATTTTACTGTAAACAGTGAAACCTTCCGTATCTAGACTCCCTTTCTGCTTCATGTATTGTTGCAATGTTTATTTCACTGTTCACACTTTCAACTGTTTGCTTTGCTTCAGCTATATTATTCACACTTCATTTGCATAGCTGCTTCTGCTTCAACAACTGTATGTCATCTTGCATTTTAGTGATCATAGTTATGGTGCAATTAAGGTGTTAACACAATAAAATATTCAGATGATGATGGTAGCTTTGTTCTAGTTTATTTCCTTGTTAATGTAGTAAAGTTGGATTATGGTGCAAATACGCTTATTTTTAAGTTGTTAGCACAATAAAATATTCAGATACTATTTATGGTAGCTTGTTTTTTCTTAATTGCTCACCTCGGTACCCTTATATATCACATGAAATATGAATGATATTTATTTATCATCATATTAACAATATCCCGCTACAGCGGCTGTTCTATTGTAATTGGTGGATTAATATATGCGAGATGGCAAGTGACCGTTGCGATAATGCTGCCGCACGATCTCGAACTTGAGACGTGAAAGTGATAAAAATGTTTACCCTCTCTCTCCTCTCGCCCCCTAGTGCCAGTGGTGATAATGTGACAACTTTACAATTGACAACAACGGGGGGGCTGCATAATTGTGTACAATTCTAGTTTACGGTTGGAATACAATAGAACTCAGAGTTATATTAAAATAGTTTGGAATAATATTAGCCTAGCGTTACTAGATGTTATCTTATGTATAATTGAATACAATATTGTAGTTTCGAGTATTTCTATAATTTAAAGACTTTGGTATAATTGCATATGTTTCATCATGTTTACCTAGTACGGATCCTTGATATGAAAGTTGGTCGCACAGATTACCGCTTAAGACTACGGATGTTAATAACTGCAGTTCCACTAACGCTTCTTGTAGATCTGTGTCGATAAAAGCATATTAATTTCAAGATCTATACTGAAGCTGATAAATTAGTTACCAACTCTCTGAAATCCTCCATTCGTTTTGAATGTAAGTGGATAATATAAGGATGTCTAATGGGCATTCTGATATGCCTCCACCTCCAGGAGTCGTGAATGTTTCGAGTCTCAGTGCTGTAAGCAATATTACTAAACCAACTGGTAAACGAAGAAGTAGATTCTCTGATGCCCCTCCACCTAATCTACAGAACTCCAATGTAAAAATACCTCCTCCACCCAAAGTTATTTCAATTCCATTCGTGAAGGTAAGTGTATGATAATTTTCTTGATTTAGTCCACTCTAATATTATTGTACCTGTTTTATTGCCTTAATTTTCTTAGGATGCGATTACTGCTCAGCCTCAGACCGACAACCAAACGGCAAGCGAGAGAGCGGCAGCAGCTGCAGCAAGGATTAATGCAAATTTGATGGCACAAGGGAAATTGAAGACTGCTGCAAAGACAGGAGTCGCCATGGTATACAATTTCACTTCTCAAATGTCAGTATGTGTCTAAAAATTTACTATTCAAGCATTTTACATTTAAATACACTTATTCAAAGTTCCTTGAATTCATATGAAAGACCGAGGTGGGTTATAAATTTCTGCATATTAGGAAAGAAGGTTGAATATAAAAAAATGCAGTTCTATTAGCTCATTCAAGCTAAAATTACTCAGATCTTTCAGTTCAAGCATTTTTAAATATGGATGCAATAGCACACTGTATGTATGTTAAGGGTATTCAAATTTTATTGAAAGTTATTTCTTTAATCCTAGTATAGGTAATATTAACAGTAAATCCTCTAAACCTTTTCGCTTCTAGAAAATAACTAGTGTGGGTTTAGATATTATTCTGATGGAATGTATTGTGTATGTTCAGTTGACTTCTCAATCAACAGCACCTACAGCTAACATATCTTCTGCTTCTGCTACCACTCCACCAATGAATATGTCAGAGATCAAGAGGATTGATGACATGTATATTTCCGAAGTTGTGATCAATGACATTCCACTGGGCTGTAGGAATTACCTAACTAGATTGACCACCCAGGTAATTGACTAAACTTTTTTTTTGCATTCTTGTATAATAATTTCAAAAATGAGGATGACATATAATTTGCAGCCCGGGCTATAAATACTGTCATTATCCTCTTTTGTATGTTATAAGATATCTTTCAATAATAGTTCAGTTAAATTTAAGTATCAGTAATCCTGATTATACTTATCTGTAATTTGTATGTCAACAGATACTGCATTATGTGTGCTTACAGCTATAGTAGAGGGTGATTGCGCACTAGACATCTATACCAAAAGAGTTGAAAACATTTGAATCTTTTTTTTTCTCAAATGTTTTTTTCTTTTCAATAAAGGAGAATATAAACAAGTCATGCCATGCATATGTCTCGACCAGAGGTAAATTCATGTTACCGGATGATAAAAAGTTGAATCAACAACAAGGGAATCCCGAAAAGCCTTTGTATTTGTTCGTTCAGAGCCAAGATGAAGACAATGTTAGAAGTAAGATAGTATATCAGTTGTTATAACAATATTAATTGTATCGATATTATGTCTGTTTTAATATTTTCTATGCTTTATTTTTAACCTCTTATTACTTATTTGTACTTCTTATTATGCATCTGCAGAAGCACTGGAAAGGATTAAGCAAAGCATTAACAACCATTACCAGAAGAAATCTCAATATTTAAATGCACTGTTGCAGCAAACAAATGCCACAGATAAGAAAGACCCTACGCAACTGGGACAGCAAATGTCTCTCTATCCTCACATGCCCCATATGATGAATGCCATGCCCCCTGTACAGGGATTCACTAATCCTTACTGTTCAGTACCATCTGCGCCTACCGTACCTCTGCCACATTTTCAGCCCACTCTTCCTTCCGGCGTGAGTAAAAATTTCACATGCTATATTGTTCAGATTAGCTCAGGTTTTTTTCCGAGCATATTTTCTAAATTTTCGTATTTTTTAGAATTATGTTCAGGAAAAATTGTTTATTAGAATTGAAAACGTTCCCGAAACATACGATTTGAAAGGCAAGTTACTGGGACCTTGCTACAGGAACTTTACGTTTATTTCCAATCAAACTGGTGCAAAGGTAAGCCTGCATTTTCTAGATATTCATAAATGATCTGTACAGATCATCGAGCATTGAGTTTTTAGAGTTGGTGCCTTTTTGTAAATAGCCTGAAGGATAAATATTTTATATAATTTTCAAAATTAGGTGATACTTCGTGGTCGAGGCTCGGGTTTCATCGAACCCACGTCTGGTCGGGAAGCTTTCGAGGCAATGCACGCCTTCATCAGCCATCCCAATCAAGCAGGAGTCGACGCATCTAAGAAACTTGTTTTAAATTTAGTAGAAACTTTGCGAAAGGAGGTTTTTAACTTAAGGAACACTGCTGGTGTGACACCAGCCGGATATAGTACAGTACAAAGTAAGAGGTTTATCTTCAAGTTACATTTCAATATATTAGAGTTGGAAAATAATGGAAATTATTTATTTCAGATAATTATTTCGCCAACACTCTTCCTGTGGTGAGTCTTTTTATGATTACCGCATTTTTATGTCATTGTGTATTTGTGTAACAATTGGGATGTTTCAGATGTCAACGATCAACCCCATGACAACTGGTTCGGCAGTAGCGACTTATCCTATGGTGACACCGCCCCAATTCGCAAGCGAGGTGACAAACAATTCCAAACGCAAGTTCGAAGAGGCAGATCACGACGATAGCAATGTTCTTGGATACCAGGTATCATCTTGACTAAAAATTCCATCAAACCCCTTGGGCACTTTAATAACAAATATGTAACTAAACATAACCACTGTTTTGCACAGCATAATTTCACAGGCACAGCAAGTAATTCTTCTTACTCAGGTTCTTCAGCAGAAGATGGAGAAAAGTTGAAGGACAAATCACGCAAGAAGAGGTGAATGTTGTAGCGATATATAGAGTGGATTCTGTTAGATGAATTCATCAAAACAGAATTTTTTCATCCACTAGCTATTCTCATCAAACTATTTAAGCTAACCGAACCTGTTCTAACATGTTTCTTTTTTTTTTGATACTTGGCATGTTTGTTTGTTTGTGTGCATTATCTCTTGAATTTCATACGTTGCATCGAACTAAAAAGATTTACTGAAGAATCCCCGATGCCTCCACCTCCCATGCCACCTCCGGGTATGTACATTTGAATGTGAGGATGCGATGATTTTGTAAAAACTAATTAGAAGTCTAACAAAGTTACTTGATTTTCTGTTCAGGTGACAAAAGCTTTAACAAAAAATTGAAATCACAAGCTGTTTCTACAGAGGAAGATAAAACCAAAACAGCGGAAGAGATGAGGTATGTATGTAGCTTTTTGAAAAAGGGATCTTCATCATATCCAGGGTTGGGTAGCATGATTTGCAGTTGATACTTTTTAAATATTTGTCAACTTTCGTAATTGTGTAAGATGAAAATACTATAATATGTGCAAGCAGAAGTATTTTTGTTTAGCATTGATAAATTATTCATAGCATTCCCTTTACTTTTAGAGATGAAGAGAAGCAAGATCCCTTCAAGGCACCATCTTTACCATTTTGGATGGCCCCATGATACGGAAAGGTGATTTCATTTTGCTACACTCATTGCTCTTTATTGAAATGCCATTGACATCTATTTTATTCTTAGGTATCATTCAATGGTGTGTATATGAAGATAGTTCCATGGGTAGTGGTAGCTTAATCAAAATGTTATGATGAAATTAGGCTGTATAGTCTAACTTTGAAATGTACCTAAATTTTCTGCCTCATTTGCTCCGATGTTTTTGTTGTTAAAGATTAACATAGAACATTCTCAAATATGGACACTCTTGTTCACTTGTAGAATTTTCACCTTAACCCCTTCTTCTGCTTAGCAACACTGCTGCCTGTATTTCCTTATTCCCCCCTCAATCCAATCTATCTTTCGGAAGTTCAGCAGTCATGCTCTTGACTGTTTTGGTAAGTATGTTTGTTCTTCAATGATTCACATGTTTAATTTCTGCAGTAATTGGTTCACTGACTGAATAAATGACCCAATTGAAACCTATATATCAAACAAACAATGTTCATGCGTGTTTTTATTAGGATTTGTCAGTATGAACAATCGTTTTACTACTCTCCACCCATGAGCTTTTGACGAGCCATCTTCTTCTTAGAAACTTTTTTCTTGGTTGGTTCCTCTTCTGGTTTCGGCACAATCTGTTCTTTTTCAGTGAGGAACATTTCAATATGACAGGGTGAGCTCATATATGCTAAAAAAGGAAAACTGAAATTTACACAATGCCGACTTCACTGTAATGGTTATTAGTGTGTTTTGGTAATGAATTATTGCAAAGGACATGGCTAAAATGAACAGTAATCTCAACATACGATTTATTCTTCCATGAGCTCTGTATGTTCTTCTTCTCATCTTGGCAGCAGCATTGACTTGGATATGCTCAATCACCAATGAGTCAACATCCAGACCTTTCAATTCAGCATTGCTCTCAGCATTTTTCAACATCTGAAGAAGGAATTCTGCACTCTTTTTCGGCCATCTACCTTGCGTTGTCTTGAAAGCTTTTGCCTATTAAACAGAGTAAGGATGGGGATGATCAGAATTTTTATTCATATTATTGTAATTATAAAATATCAAGATACTGACCTGAGCACATCTACCCACTCCACCATTAAACCTTCTGAATGGTACACAGCGCTTTTTGGCCATCACGTCTTTCAAGTATTGGTTAGCTTTACGAACGTGCATGCCTTTTATAGTTTTGGCGGTTTCTCTGGTGTTTTTGAAATGTACTCGCAAATCAGATCCCCTAGCTTTGCAGGTTTTGGCCGGGTTTTCCGGATCTAAGGCGTAGCGAACCATCTTTAACCTACTGAATAGAAAATAAAACCACTATCGTAAATGCATTAAAAACTGTGGTTTAAGCTGCCCTAATGTAACGTCAACATTTTTTTAACTGGATGTAAGCAGGTAGAATAAATGGCATCAGTCATAACATCCATTTACTACACGAGTAATCTGTTTGGTATACGTGCTAAACAATGAGTTTTATTTAAAATCGTATTACTATTTTGTATATACATACCACAAACAATAGGATTAAACCGAATACAAACTTTGAATACTTATCATAAAAAAAATCGCTGCACTCACTTCGTAACCCGGAGGAAAAGGAAAAAATTGACACCATGAACCGCAGTTGAAAGGTCGAAATTATTACGTCATATCGGAAAAAAAATCGCTACATGTTAAAATACTGTATACGCTAATATTTGTTGCGTACATACGAGTACAGTACTGTACATAGAATTCGCTTTTGAAATGGCAAATAAATTCAAGCATGGAGTTTTATATGACTGGATTCTAATATCCTTTTGTTTTTTATTTAGTCACTTCCGCTGCTTCCTATTCGCTTTGCTTCATCGATTTTATACATCTTCGTCATACGTCTTTATATTAAAGAAGTGGCTTTGTTTGATCTTAATTAAGTGCAGCGCAGTGCAGATTGTGAGGGTGTGATCGTGTACCTTGAAAAATTCTCGCCTCGTGGAAATTATATTATATTTTATTATGTAGCAGTACATAAGTTGGTAGTACTGTGCTATCTCTTCACTTTACTTATAGATCCAATCTATATTTCTTCCACTATTTGTTTTAGAAAACAGGAATAATGTTTTGTTCCAGATTTGTAATTTTTGCCTTTCTTTCTGTTTTTGTGACCACTCAAGTTACTGCCAACAAGCATTTCTCTGTCGTCGATGCAATTAGAAATGGTATCTATTCTAGTTCACTTACTTCTTCTGTACTGTTTTGTATCCTATTTACCTGCCCATTGCTGTAATAATATATTTTATTCTTGGTTCAAGCTTTCCTGTCGAAGGATAAAGATATAAAGTGCGATAGCAAGGTAGCATGCCCTGAAAAAGGTTCATGCTGTGAGTCGAATATACCCAGTTCATTCAACTGCTGTGACTTCCCAAACGTAAGTTTATTCATTGCACATTTTTGTATTTGATTCCCTGTAAATTGCTTGTTTCCCACAGGCCACATGTTGTAGTGACGGACTGACATGCTGTCCATCCGAATATCGTTGCAATGTGGAAAAACAGATGTGTTATGCAAAGAACAGCGATGAAAATGGCATCTCTGCTAAACAACTGCGGTCTCTGTCAGTGAGTAAATCAAAAATATATTCTATATGGGGAATCAGCTTACTTCTTTTCTTTTTTTTTGCAGGAAGTGAAAGATTTTGTCTTGAACAGAATCATTAATAAAGGCACAAGTTTAGTGTTACACTTTTAACATATGTTTACCCATGAATTCAATATTATGGAAGCAACCAAATTTTTCAACAGTCCATTATTGGATTCTATGTGGTATAGAAATTAGCTTTAATGTTCCATAATAATGGATCGAAAGTTTTCCCAAAAGAACTTCTTTCCTCAAATTCATAGAGGAATTTATTCAGGTATTTCGCAGTGAGGGACCGTCATCACCATTACATAGATAAATTATTCACTGTTGAATACCCTTTGTGTTTATTCAACCAATAATTTATTATTGTGATCATTCTGCTCATGTACCCTTTCTGTCAATATATAAACTTTATGTATTGTTGTCGATACCCATAAGCTAGATCCTAAGATATCATGAATTGCCTCGCAAAAAAAATCCTGAATAAGGAAATCTAAATCTAGTAAAAGTTTGATTTTGCCATTAATATATTATTCGTAGGGAATTTTCGTCATTTTGTCTAATTCCAAAACCGTGATTACTGCTTTTAGGGATCCTCTGAAAGCTTGTCGAGTGATGTCACGTGCCCCGACGGAATATCAAACTGTCCCGACGGTAATACTTGTTGCAAGCTCACTTCTGGTCAGTATGGATGTTGTCCACTTCCCAAGGTACCAATCTACTATCTGCTTCAACTGCTCTATATGGCCATTCTTATTCCAAATGCCTTCCTTGATATTTTATAGGCGGTCTGTTGCCCCGATAGCGTACACTGCTGCCCGGATAACTATACTTGCTCTGCTGGAGGATTCTGTAGTAAAGGCGGTGTTTTAATCAAAGCATCAACAAAAACTGCTTCCAAAAGTATTGCTTTATTTACTGCTTTTGTTGTACATACAGTAGATTTTAGAGGTTCTACTCTTTCAAGCCGCGCGACGTTCATTCACTCGCCGCATTATTTACGTGTTGGGTCTCCACATTTGTGTACAGTAAAATCTCGCACTACTAGTGACCCTTTGTACGAGAAATTTGCTTTTACGAGCTGCCATTCGCATTCGAGTAAAAATTCGCGTTACGAGCGACCGTCATACACAGTGACTGAGGTATAGGGAGGCAATAGATAGCGATGCTAGCTGACGTCATCGATTTCTGAGAATTCTAATTTACCACGCTTTTCCGACCATGTCTGCACTCATGCAATTCACGTGTTTATCTTGAATCGGTAACATCCCGTTCGTTTTGTGCTAGGTAATTAATTAATCCTTTGATTAAAATAGTATAACGCACGACGTTAGTTTTACTTTGCTTATTCCATTTCAATTATTCAGTTGGCTGTTATTTTTCCTTGGGACTTGAGATTGTGAATTTTGAATATCTTTTCTTTCGTGACGGTCTCCCATAATGCTCTACGTAAAGTCACGCATTATTCGTGACTTTTCCCCCTTCAGATGCATTGGTTCCGGAAAACCGGAAAATCATGGAATCTAGGAAGCCCCGGATCCCAAGGAGGCCGGATAATTGGTTGGGTACTGTAGTTATGTATTTTCCCTTTTGTTGAACTCGAGCAGCCTAATAAAAGCATGCAGAAGTGCTATGACTTTCTCATTTATCTATATAGATTACATCCCTGGATCTAGACTGAATGTTTGAAGCTCCCAATAACGAATTTGAATATATATCTTGCTCAGTTGTAATGGTTGCTACTTTATTTTCCAGGACTTGGTGATGTCACGTGTCCAGATCATACCTCTTCATGTCCTGATGGAACAACTTGTTGTAAAGTAGCATCTGGTCAGTTTGGTTGTTGTCCTTATCCAAAGGTGAGCATTTAAATATCAAAAACTATTTATATAAAACCATTTATAATTTTGTATTGTAATTTTGTTTTTGTATATCAGGCCACTTGCTGTAGTGACAAAATACATTGTTGTCCTAATGGGTATTCATGTGGTAATGGCACATGCATTAAAAAGGGTCTCACTGTCAAGGCTGTCAGAAAAATGGCAGCAATAGGTAAGCTGTTACTGGAATAGTGTAATTATATTAGATTTTTGTCATATTATTAGACAATTGCATATAATAAAATGGGTCTAAATATAATGGGTTGCCGGGGTTCGCCGGGGAGTTAACATGCTCATTCCAACATTGCTCTAGTCCATTGGTTCTTAACAGGGGTTCAATCGAACCCTAGGGGTTAGACGAGTCAGTCTCAGGGGTTCGGCAGAGGTCAGGAATTCTAAGAATATTTTCAACAATACCATCTTTGGCGAAAAAAAAACATTCATCAATGTTCTTTAAACACAGTGATTTTGTGGGCAACTGATGCATGGTTCATTTTGTGCACAGAAAATATATACTTCTGTTTTAAAGAAATCTTATTTCATTTTTTCAATAACGAAGGGTTCGGTGAATGCACTGATAAAGTTTACAGGGTACGGTACCTCAAATTGGGTTAAGAACCACTGCTCTAGTAAATGGTGGTCCAAGTTTGCAAGCATGAAGGGCCACAAAAGGTTTGAGGAGAACTTTGCGGGTCGCATATGGGGAAACCCCCTGGCTTTTGGAACCAGTTAATAACTTAGTACGAGGTGTATACGATGTATAAGACGTAAGATGTATATGATATATAAGACGATGTGCGGATACAAATTACGGCAAAATAAGACCCTTAAAATAAGGCAACACCACTTCTTTCCAACTATCAAGAATTTGTATGTTTTAATAAGCATTTAAGTATATAAAATTTACAAGTAGCTGATACTGAGCTTGGGAAGGTTATAGCGTGACTTTAATAATAAGCAACGCACAGCTTACTTCACCAAAAAGTCCATGTTCTTTATTGCTCTACTACAGCACTGTCACGTTGCATGGTTTATTGCCTAACATTACAACTTGAAGCTATTAGGTAAACGTAGATTCTAGAAAACTATGCATGAACTATACCTATATGTACTGTATCCCAAAAGTGCTCTGCGGGCCGCACAAACTAACGAGGGAGTGTGCTTGAGAGTATATTATACCAGCCATCAGTGTTTTAATGTGTTAATATTCTGGTAATAATAATCATATTATTTCGAATTTCTTCATCCATCCAACAGGTACTATAGCATGTCCTGATCAAAGTTCATGTCCTGACAGTACAACATGCTGCAAGATGTTGTCGGGCCAGTATGGATGTTGCCCAATGCTTAAGGTAATTGTGAAATAGCTGTACATATGTCTTTTGTTTCATTTTTCCAGTTGACCATAATACAGTACTTTGTAATTTTCATTTGTTAATTACTTTGTGGCCACAGATAAAATGATGTCCAATTTAAAAGCTATATCAAGTTATTTGGTAGCGTTCTTAATGAATTAGTAACCTGTGTGCCTGGTACTGTCATCACATTTCATTATTCAATAATTGCTTCTATCCAATATGCATCAAATGTTCTC
>QXVX01004408.1:0-28779 GCA_013436065.1 Halocynthia aurantium | reverse complement strand
ATCCATTTCCATTGAAACCTTCTTTACAAGTGCAATCATAAGATCCCACTGTGTTATTGCAGTTAGCATACTGATGACAAGTGTTTGTGCCATTACACTCATTATTATCTGTTGAAGTGAATAAGGATATATAAATTTCCAATTTTAGTATATGACAATGATTGCTAATATTATTGCACCTAGACAGTAAGATCCATTTCCATTGAAACCTTCTTTACAAGTGCAATTATAAGATCCCACTGTGTTAGTGCAGTTAGCATTCTGATGGCAAGTGATGTTTACTTCACATTCATCAATATCTGTTAAAATGAATATAGATATATAAATACAAATTTTAGTATATGACAATGATTGCTGATAATTTGCCATAAAATCCATATCCCACGAATCCATTCAAGCATGCACAGTTTGCATGCTGATGATAAATTTGGCTTCTAAGGCGTTCATTGTTGTGTAGGGAAGAATAAAGAATCAATGGGCATGCAGACTAGGGACCTTCTCAGGGCTGTGTTTAATGCCGTTAGTGTGCCAGGGGACATATCATTTGGCTGGACCATCTTATGTAGTGTTATATTTAAACTATAATTTATTTGGTTTAAATGTGACTGAAAAATTCAATCCTAGGCATAACCAGCAATCAGTAAATTTATTTTTTTAATTTTTGTAGATCTAAATTAAGAAATATCCTAAGAAAGAAGTTACCAGAACAGCTCATTCCATCTCCAGTATATCCTTCAACACAAGTACAGGTATAGCAACCAATTGTGTTGTCACATGTGGAATTTACATGACATTTGTTGTTTGCAATACATTCGTCGATATCTAAATCGAACATATGGTACATAATTATTTCAACAGGGTATTCTTTAACACATTGAATACATTTACATCACAAACTTCGGTATTGTTGCATTTATCAATGTTTGTATGGTTTTAAATGGTATTATCAACCGATCATAGCCGGTATTTGCTATATCTTTTTATGTAAAAGTGCGTTCATTAAGTAAATATCTATCGAAAGCCAGTATTATCCTATGTAATTCACTGGAGTCATTCACTTACAGCGTAGCGTGTGCGGTCATTGTATCTGAGATTATTGTCTTCCTCTGAGTCACATTTTTAAAACAAAGGGTACGAGCGATTTCATGAGGAAGCTCATTTACATATGATGGAAGATAGAAACTGGTGTATGATGAATTCTTTGGCTCGTGGGATATACAAGTCTGGATTAGCAAAAGTATGTACTGTATACCGCTTTGTTGGCTAACATTGAATATATGGAATAATAATGTCGTGCAACCAGTGACGAGCGGCTGCTGCCTTCTGTTAAAAATGTTTTCGGGTGTCTCAAAAATAACTGTGAGGAGTATTTAAACAGCTTGATTTGAAGTATACGCTGTTATAATAACAGTGATGTCTTGGAATGGCCACCCCATAGTTACCACTTTACGCTGAGGTAATTTTACTCAGGGTCAGAGGTCGCGATAGATACAGAAAACCGAAGCCTACTCATCATTCGACGAATCTCTTTGTATGCGAAGAGCTTAAGTTTTTCGTGTTAAATATTAGTTAAAAACCGAATCTCTTCGGTTTCATGCTAGTAACGACACATCCCTATTGTAGTAATTCCAAGAAATTCAAGTTGAGACTTGGAATCACGGAATAAACTTCTTCATAACATACCGGTGCAGATGATTCCATCACCAGTAAATCCAGTGCTGCAATTGCAGTAGAAAGATCCGTGCGTATTCGTGCAAGTTGCGTTTTCACTACAATTGTTATTTGGATCACATTCGTTGATATCTGCATATATAGAGCAGGGATCAGGAAACAATTTTGTAAATGGCTAAAAAGTAAATAAATTTGAGGCTATGCTTGTCCAAAGGGCAAGTCGAGGATACCCAGTAAATCCCATACACAATTATTTCCTCGTCAAAGGTTGTGCCTTTTCAGTACGTACTACTGTAAATGTAAAGTCCGCACGCACCTGTACAGTTAATGCCATCGCCAGAAAATCCATTTTCGCAAGTACAGCTGAAATTACCACTATTGTTCGTGCAACTTGCATGTTCACTGCAACCTTCCAATCCACTGTTGATGCATTCAAATAAACCTTTTTGATGGAAACAACAATAAAATTACATGACCTATTACTTGAATGTACATTCTGACAATTTTTAGTTTTGCTCTGCGCATGTTCTGCACTAATTAGAGATTTTGAAGTCAACGTTCATGTCATTATTACAGGTTGAACATTCAACCTTGCAAACCATGAAAGTTTTAGTCATTAAAAAAGACGTGGTAACTGAAAACAAGAGACATATTTGATAGACTATTGCTAACAGGAAACAATTCCCACTAACCCACGTGTTTTATGTTTTTTTTTATCTACGAATGGAAATGGTATACAATTTAACGAGAGAATAACTAATTTCAGCTGCGAAGTGATGCAAATATCACATCTCTCTCTATATAGATATGTTTACATATGCATACCGGAACATGATGTACCATTCCTCTCAAACCCATCTGAACAAGTGCATGTGTACGTCCCATTCGCAGTCACACACTCTGAGACGACAACAGATGTGCATGGAATTCCAGCGCATTCCGTGATATCTGAAACGATAGCGTTTTTTACGTCTATAATCATCAGAGTCGGTCGGATAAATAAAAAAAATCTTTACCTGAGCAAGTCAGATTTCCCGTTCCAGTAAAGCAAGGCGAAGTTTCTTCAGAGATGCCTAGGAACATTTATTTCGTTTGTTATTACAATATTCACTAATAATCAATATGACTTTACAATGTACTTCACATAGTTGGTTGGCTGAATGCTTTATTATTATTTTAAATTGCTTAGATTTTATTCGGTAGACTTAAAACGCAATTAGTCATCTTGCGATAACAGAACCCTTTAAAGGTGGAACTACTTTCCACGCTGTATCTATTTTGCCAACATATTTAAAACTACTGTACCCCAAGACTAAAAATACCAGATCAAATGTAGCCGCTAAAGAGGGGGATGGGAATTACTGGATATGTAAGGGGTATCAGTCTCAATCTGCTACAGGGAGCGTAAAGTTACTTTAAGAAGATGGTACCATCTATATTTCACTACTGACTACAATTAAATTTGCTCACCTGATATGAACAAAACTGCAGAGAATATAATCGTGACCTGCAACAAATTGCCTCTGAGGCAAGCCATTACGTCGTAATATACAATACTGTCAAGGCAGTTTTAAATCAGTATGGTCTTTCAACCAGTTGATTTTCACGAATAGGTCTAAACGCAATTCAACTCCACTGAAAAGAAAAGCACAGCTTCTGAATATCGAGCTCACATAAAGCTTATATCTTTCTACAGGTTGAATTTCAACCCACGGTTTGATAATTCATCAACTGTTTTGTGCGTATGCCTGTATGATATAAGACGACCACAATTACTTCCTTGTTAGTATGACTACCATGAATAGTGCACAGTTTAGTTAGTGCATTCAATGCAACAGAGCCGCTCAGTCGTTTATTATAATGTCATTTCTATTTCCTCGCAAATTTACCTGAACTACTTGTAGTCGACCAATAGTGTATGCAAATAAACGACGAGTTGCATAAATAACAAACAAATGTTTTATGCAAGAATATCATATGAATGAAGTTCCGTTAGGTTTATAAGTGAATGCAATAAGTCTTAGTCACTATTCGGAATGGACTGTGTTTGAAAACCATAATATATCCGGCTTGCTCTTATAAAAGCAGCCAATACCACGACGCATATTATGAGTAAGACTATTGAATGCTAGACGAATTTCACTATTCTGCTCGCAATCGTAAAAAAACACTGCTAATTTCTTGCATTGTTTAAGAAACTATCGCGAATTTTTTTATTATACTCTGACTTGAATTATCGAAATACAGCCTACTGTTAAACAGCGATTAGTCGACGCCGGAAAATTTGATGACGAACTATACGGAAACGGAATGTAGACACACACCTGATCAGCACACTACCGTGCTGTGTAACTTAACTATTCAACATTGTACATTCATGTGCATTAATCATATAAGCTCATATCCGAATGAGTATATACCTCACGTGTAAATTTATATTGTAGTCGTTTGGAATACATATGTATAAGGTTAGTGAAATAGCTAACGATTCGAATCGTCAGAATACAATTTAGATAAGCACTATGAACTTGTATTTGAAATCAACACATTCAGCTTTTATCCTCTTGTGCCGGTTCCGTTTTAGCTCCTTCGCATTTATGTTTTTTCTCCCATTTTTCACGCAAACGCTGGATTTGACGTTGCTGACGCTGGGCAGGCGACAAGTATTCTCGATTTTTTTTCTTACTTTGAGCCTGCTTCGAGACTTCCTCGCCTTCTGCGTTCTGTCCCTCTGCTGATTCTTCTTTGGGTTGGTTGGAATTACCCTGCTGGGGCTGTGTCGAGGCATTCGTTTCTTTTTTAACTGCTGAATCCACATTTTCTTGAACTCGAATCGCTTTGGGACTGTTTGGTGCATTTGTCACGGCTACTTGATGGTGGATTTTATCGGTACCATTTCCGGGAGGATTTATTGGAGAAATAGTTTCTTTCGGTGAAGTTCTTGCAACCTGCTCGCGTTCATGACCGGGCGTGTCTCCCTTTTTGGATTCTATTTTTAGATTCTCCTGTTTGATATCAGCTTCATAGGTGAAGAGTTTAATCTGCTCCTCCTTTATCACCTCGCACTCCCTGAGTGGTCTCAATCCCTCTGAAATATAAAGATTAGCTTTATTTGTGTACTTTTGTAGCTTCAACCACTGACTCTTATTGAAGTGGGGGAGATTCTAAGAGGTCCCTCCCGTTGAATGGGGAAAAACATGCCAGGTCGTAATAATTAATTCTCTTACTTGTATTTCTGTTAGTTTTCTGTGTCCCAAGAATAAATCTTTCTTGTATGCCTTTTAAAACGCCATGCAGAGAATCCCATACAGAGAAGACTTCTGATTTTTGTTCTTCAGAGTTTTGCACTTCTTTCTCCTCGCCACTTTTCTCTTGTACGTTCGACTCGTCCGTTGCTGAATTGACAGTGCTAACTTCTTTATTCTTTTCGGTAAACTTTTCAAGAATTTTCAAAATATCCATGTACGCGTTTTCTTTGTCGCAATCTTTGTAAAGAGGGAACTTTTGGATGAATTGACCGTGCGTGAATTCGACGTCACGGATGCCTCGTTCACGCCATCTAGTGGCAGAAGCGTAGTTTGATTTGTAGATGGGCGATATAACGGCCAAGCCTCCATCTGATTCGTGGTTAAAATCAGTCTTCTTATTATTTGACCTCATAAGTGTTTGAAATACTTCGCTGTCATCAACTGCAGTTGCATATCCATCTCCCAAGGCTACTTCAAGCACTGATACAGCGATGGGGTCGATTCCACATTCATCAGAGTTGAAGCGTTTGGTGATGATTTCAGTGAACGTTTCGCCAGGGTCGATGAAATCCAGAACATCAGTGTAAACACTGGAATCATGAACAAGTTTGAGATTTCCCGGTATGTTCGAAACATGTTCGCGAAGAAAACTGAAACGAGGATGGAAGAAAAAAGTTAACCCCGTTCGGCCCAGAGATATCCAAGTTGACACTGTAAATGTTATACAATACATTCCGTTATGCAAACGGTACCTCACGAACACAGGCAAAACGCCTGCCTCAATCGCCAGATCGTGCGCCTTCCGATAGTGCTGATGGGCGAGAGACACGTAATTTATACCACGCATGCGCAGTTCCACCGGCCCGCAAACCTCTGAGAAGACGATGAAATCGAAAATACATTCGCACATGAGCTGGGTATGGAAGATGTGGTATTCGACGCATTCATAGTAAAGTCTAATATGATGGAAATAATATTTCACAATATATTATTTGCCTGAATAAGATAACAACGCACTCACTCCTCGTCCACTCCACCGAAACGATACGAGTGAAGATCACTGACATATTTTACCAGTCCGTTCAGGAGTAACGTAACGTCATGAGAAATGATAGCAGCGTTGGTGACGTCATTGTACGTAGGTATGAGAAGGTCGATAAGCAGGTTGTTTTGATGATGATAATGACCACTGGAGGTTACCACAGACAACGGTTTTTGTGGCGCTGGAAAATACAACATAAAAAATATGCTCTGCAATTGGCAGCAGTTCACGTATTGCCATTGAGGATAAAAGAAGTTTGTACATATCACTAATCAACAGCCAATTTTTTACCGAGTTTTTATTTTGAAATCCTCTCATCAGGATACTAACTAAGGATACTAGATTCTTACCAGATATCCATTGCTTATCTTGGTTGAAAGAAACTCCAGTCGCGCTGCTTAGCTGTGGTAGAATGTTCTGCAGAACAGTTGGAGCCTTGCGCTTGAACATTCTCTCTATCGATTTATCTTCAGATTTGCAGAAAGATTGCTATTGAATTCTACTAATTGAGTCCTTCAACATTGAACAAATGAAAAATAAGTTACCGTTGCTCTTGTAGTCGTTATTCGGATCGCGATAAAACACCATGGAGCTTAAATCTTTCTCTGCATAAAATGGAAATACGACTACAGCTTTACAACACGTGACGACATGGTTTGTTTCCAAATCCTCGTAAAATTCTTTGCACGCGGCATTACGACATCCGCACGCTTCCTTACGAATCCCGTCGTCGAAAGTTTCCCCAACGTTCGTGTTGCTTTCATTGATCAAGACTGGTTGTTGTTTCTTAGCCTTACATTTTTTGTTTCGTTTCCCTAAAGATATATTTTGTTATTTGTCATGATATCTGTTTTTGGACAATGCAACGAATACAGTTTTGAACTGTAATATTCTCTGCCTCCAACCTCTGTTCTTTTTTACGTTTATGTTTTGTCCTTGCATAGTTTTATGACATTTCTTTGTTTGTGTGTTGATGCGAATCAAGCATCTAACTTGACTAACAGCACCTCGGCAGTCAAAATTCCATGGCCACGTCGTCAGTCTCTGGATAGGACACTTCAAAGGCTGTAAAAAAACGGTTATTGTATATATCACGACCCAATCCGAATCATCTATTGTCTGTATTACCTTAGATTCAAATACGGAGCGAAGATTTGTCCCTGTACGGAAAACTGAATTCTGTTTGCCTATGTTGTATTTGTATATGTGAAAGTGTAATTCATTTCCGCATTCTTCTTCTGGTCGATCTTTCATATCAGCAAGACCACAGGAAGCTAGACTTAGATGACGCTCATGAGCAATTGTACTAGAATTGGCATTGTTCTTATCTTGTACATTGCCTTGTTTAGGCTCATTCCCTCTATTTGCCGATATTTGATTCTCAATCATCACACTCATATCATTTTTACTCATAAGTTTTGTGGGTTGAAAATTAAGAATATCGCTCAGCATACCTAAATTATATTGGAGATAATCTTAAAGAAAATAGTATACAATGTGCTGTAAATCCAAGGATAGAGTTACTACCTGTGCTCTCCTTAACGATCTCCCCAACTAAATACCTTATGTCGACAACGTTGTCAGAATACAAATCCACGTTACATGATTTCCACCAACGATTGAGTTTGAAAGGTTCCGGCAGCTGAATGAAATAAATAGGTGGAATTCTACTTCGAAATCAGAAATTATTCTACGATTTTTACTTGGGCTTCGTTGGTTCTGATTTTGATACAAGCGATTTCAGAACTGTCATCTTCATCTAGTTTTATCCGTCTCCTTTTCCTTTTTTTCGAGCCTCTCCTTTCTGTAAAAAAAATAGTCACGTTAGTGACAGTTGGGATTAGAGCCTACTGTTGAAATTACGGCTTACGATAATAATCATCCAGATCTTCCAGCAATTCCTTGTGTACGTCACATTCTCCGATATACTTTCGCAGCATTCGGCAATCTCGTAGCATATGCGGAAGATCTAGACGTCTCCGATATTTATGCTCCTTCGAGAGCAGAAGCAACACGGCATATTCTGGAAGGTAGTGTAGCGAAATTCCAAGAAAGGTGGAAATCAAGTTACTATAGCCAGGAAGTACGTGGTTGGGAAACTGAATTGGTCAAAGATATAATTGAGTAATAGGGAGCGAGTAACATTATGTTACGAATATTGATTATTTACTACAGTATAGTCTGCTTACATTTGCGACAAATTGCTTATATCTCTTTATCATCTTCAGCTGGAATTCTTTGTTCGATAGAAATCGTGCTATCAGCCAGTAGTGCGCAATTTTCCTATCTTTCGTCAGAAAGTAATCCGCTAACTTCATATTTTTGCGATATTGTACAGCGTAATTATATCTCGCGATAGAAGAACTGGATGTCGAACTTTTCTGGTTTCTGTCCGTCCTCTTTTCCACTGTAGAGGATGAAGATTTATTGACCGGTATAGCCTCGATCCTCCTATCACGTTGCTTGCTTGGAATATCAACAGTTATGGAAAATCGAGCTTCCTTATGCTGTGATATTTCTTTGGATTTGATATCGTTTTCTTTTGAATTGTTATATTTTAAAGGAGAAAAACTCCCTTTGCTCTTCCTTTGCTGTGCGGTTTCTGAATAACGTTCTGACTGACCAAAAGGTTTAACGTCGTCAATCTGCTTTGTTTTTTGGATATCGATCTCGTCTTCTTTTGAAATTAGGTTCTTGTAAGGAGTACAGGGACGTCTAGGTTTCTTAACCTCAGCTCCATCAAGATTCATACGAGCATCATTTGTTTTCGAAGAGCTTCTTTCCAGCGCTGCCTTACTCAGCTTCGGCGTGGAGCTTTTAATGGGAGTCCCGTAACCATTTTTGTTTTGTTTGTTTTTTCGTTCTTGTTCTGTTGCTCTCACTGAGTCTTCACGTAGGGCAATATCATCCAGCCTTCGTTGATCTTGTGCAGCAAGTTTAACTCTCCTGATGACGCCTGATTCACCCTTGGAATCCACACGCGCATGTTGCTTTGTGTTCAGTGGCGGATGAATTTTAATGCAGTTATGTGATGATGCTATCTCCTGTTCCTTTTTAGGCGTAAGGGAAGATTTATTCGTGCTTACTGCATCTCCGGATGAGCACTTAAAGAGAATTTAGTTGTTATAAGGAGTTATTAACAAGTAAAAATTTGGAACAAAATAAGGAACTGTCGATATCTAAACTGACATGGGGTTAAAATATATAGGCAAACTAAGCTGTACATTTTTCTCCTGATTCTGATTGCTTTGCCGCTGTTGTTCATTTGTTGGTAAACTATTTGATTCTGGAGGAGGGAACTTTATCCCAGCATCCGTTTTACCAGTGAGAGTATTCGTAGAGCAACATTTCTGTCCCATTTTCTGTAAATGAACAGTTAACGTTGACTCTATCATGACAGTAATAAGTTGACTGTCTACACTACAGCAATCAGAATACATCCAAGTGCATGGTATATAAAGAAGTGCCGGTATGTTGCTGGGTCAGTTGGTAAAAGTAGAAGGTTGAGGTATTATAAACATTTGAGTAGCCTGCAATTACTGTGAATTGATTCAACATTTGTTTGAACGCTACATGGCGCAGTAGAGTATGGTAATTTTGTAAGTAAGTTTTGCATATTTGAATCTACAGCAATGTTTATCCCCTGCGATTTTTACTTAAAAATAATAACTAACATCAGTTGATTCAATTTCATTAGCCTGATCGCCTTCAGAAAATTTCATTTCCTCTCCTCCCTCTGTAGAAGTAGGATTTGCAAAGAAGCTTCGAGCTTTATTGAAAACTTGCCAAGTTGATGCGGGCTCCTTTTGAATATCACTATAGCTATTAGATTCCCTGAAACGAAAAAAATAGATTACATAACAGGGCAAACATCTTGTTAATCTTGTGCATAGGGTCGAGACCCTTTCCTTTTAAAATTAATATAAGAATCTAACGGAGTTATGAACTTACTGAACGATATTTTCTAAACTCTTTTCGTATGATTCGTTTGCGGATGATTGTTGTGCTCCCATAACGAAGTATAAATGAATGTATGGACCAATTCTGAAATCATATTTCTGCGCAACGTTGAACAAGAAAGCCAAACATTTCTGATGCATCAAACACAATTGTATTGTTTTTACATGGTTATTTATAGTTTGGTATCTTGGCAACCGGGAAATATGTTTGTTACGTGTCTACTGTAATTGTGTTATCGGGTATTTATAATATTTACCGTCAGCTGATATTAGTTTAAGACAAACTGATCCGGATGTCCACATTCCGAAGTGACAATATCAACAACTACTGAATTGCGGTGCCACAAATTTTCTGTGAGGGGCGGGGGACCACATTGAAAACAAAAGTGTCCCGTGCTGTAAATTTTGCCAAAGCTAGTGATGAATTTGTTCAGTTCAATAGTTTATTTCGAGAAAGGGTTGTTACTACTTATGTATTGTACCATTTATTGGACTAAAGTAAACACTATTGAATCATAAATTTCGTATTGGTTTGTAGGAAGTAGGGTCGAAAGGTCGAAATGTTGAAATTTATAGGCTGCAATGTTACAGGTTGTAATGTTATTACATCGCTTTGTGATAGGACGAAGAACGCCGTATAGTTCCTCAGTGTTACATATTGTTCTTTATTAGCGTACGAGAACACTTTTCCCCTTTCGACCTCGAATTTCATCAGTCGATCAGCGCCGCTTTGTTTGTAGTAGTAGTCTCAAAGCAGTCGCAATGTCATTTAAAATATTGTACCTATGAATTATGGGAAAAAACGTAATATCCGGGACATTTACGCCATTTTGTGAAATCAGTTATTACAATGAACAATCAAATCAAGTCTTAATAACAAGCTTAATTCCGTTCCAATAACTGCGGTAATGACAGAGGTAGTCCAATTCCAGTTACTTTTCGTTTAATAAAAATCAAACATAAAGAACAAATTCCCGTGAAAGTAACGTGACTGACAAAGAACGAGAAGATGAAAGGTTGTTTCAGTTTAGAATACTGTCATGTAAAATTTGTATATAGCAGTGTTGGTGTTGAATCGTGGAACCCCTAGCAGTGAGTAGCACGAGCTGATCGTAGTGTAGGATCAGTTCCAGGGCGTTTCGTGCTGGTTCAAACTTATAATTGTTTCAACATCGAAGATCTTCTCTTTATACTTTGTCGACGTTTTATTGGGAAGTTCTACTAGCTACGTATATATAGTGCTGAATTAAAGCTGTGTAAGTGTTCAAATTACATAGTAAAACACACCAAATTCACTACTTGTATTCTATTTTAAAGCTCAGTTGTGAGTTGGTAATTTTGAGTGGGCATCACTGGAATGTGGGGAGGCAGAAGAACTCACTCAAATGTGGGAATGACAGGAAGGGTAAATTGTTAATCATACCACAGACCCTATCCCTCAAAGATTGGATTTTCACATTTATCGCTTTCCGTCTTCCCTATATTTTGATGACTTTCTTCGTCCCTCGACTGTTTTTTAGGGTAGTGGTTTGAAATTCAAAAATATCATGTTCCTGAGATGTGAAAGTTTGCGAAGCGCTACCTGGGTTCACATGCTTACGTGTAGTTGCATTGAGTTCTTAAGCTCCATGACTTAGAACTGATCCCTCCTGATGAAGACACAAACATTAGGAAACCATCCTGTCTGCAGTTGGAACTGCAATTAACCATACCATTTGATTAAGCCTGAAATATCTGTACTAGTATAGTTGTGTGGTTCCTCCGAGAACCTGGTATGGTAGGGACGAGCTTGGATTAAACTAGGTTTGTTCAGGGTAAGCGCTAGTTAACTAATCCCTGAACTAACCTAACCAAACCAAACGTAACTGGGTTTGCACAGGGTCATACTACTAAACTAGTAGCCAAAAGCTGTTTTCAAGTCCCAAACTAGCATTTCAATAATTAAATGTTCAGAGGATTCTTTTAATTTGCAAATGTAAGAACCCGAAGCACAATGGAAGTGTGACTTCCAAGTAAGGCATCTATAGGTTGTCGTTATGCAACTTGTGCAAGTGATTAGGCTTTACTCCGCTTATGATTTCATATGTTCATTTATCTTTTATTCAAACCCATATCAATGTTGTTCATTTTCTATTATCAGGTTCTTGATAATAATTAACCATGTTTTGGAAATTTGCGCCAACGACGTCGAATATCGACAGCATGCTAGAGCGTGAAGACGTCACTCTACGAGAACTGTTGAACGAAGATGATGTGCTACAAGAATGCAAAGGACAGAATACAAAACTCATTGAATTGTATGTACCTTAAGAAAATGTTTAATGAAAGGTTCTTCACTTCCAGCATTTTAAATCTTATCCTTAACTTTTTTACAGTCTATGCAAGAAAGAGGTGATCGAAGACCTCGTTGAAATGATCACTGTAGAACCTGGAGAAGAGGAAGATGAAGCTGTTCGATATAAGTTTCCAAACCTAGCATGCGAACTACTCACATCTGACGTTCAGCAGATCAACGATGCACTCGGGGACTCCGAGGTAGTAGTATATTCAATCGACTTTGCAGCGATATCTGCGGTGACGTTAATCAGGGTCTGTTTTTTTGCAGGTTGTGACCAAGAAGTTATTCTCATTTTTGAACAAGACCCCGCCAGTTAATCCCCTTCTCGCTAGTTTCTTTTCCAAAGTTGTCGGTATATTGTTATCAAGAAAACCTGAACCAGTAAGAAAGAAATTTTATATTTAACATGTATCATATAAGATATCAAGAATATTGTATTGAGGAATTCGGAGTTAAATTCGTGATAAGTTTAATGCTAATAAGCTTGCATGAGGGAAACCTTAAAAACAATGAAGAATGGATCTCGCTAACCAGTTGTATCATACCACTGAGTAAAATGATCTAAAGCTTGGTTATTGTTGCGATATCCATTTGATTTACTATTAGACTGAAGTAGTCATCTCTGATATCGAGGAAATTCCTTAGAATACAGTAAGGACAGAAAAAGGGGAATTCTAACATTCATAACATTCAAATTCCATTATTTCATTGTAGCTGTAGCTCCATTGAATGTTCATAATTGTTCTTCTGCACAGATTGGTCACAGTATTTGAGAAGGCAGATATAATTAACTTATATCACAATTGTAGAAAATAGCATTTGAATCATTAACTATCAAATAATGGATATGTAGAATAAAAATTGCTTCAAAAGTATGGAAGGATGCACTTCACACCACTTTTGTTTTCAGACATTAGACTACATCAAAACCCACGAAGATTTTCTAGCTTCTGTGTTGAAACATCTAGGCACATCGGCGATCATGGATCTCTTACTACGCATGGTAACATGTGTTGAAGCTGCTGAACTAAGAGCTCAAGTTCTAACGGTATGTGATCTGATTGGGAAGAATTTCTGACTATCCGCACACATTAAATAGAGTATCAATACATCAGTGTCATGTGTTCTTTATCTTAACAGTGGTTAAATGAGAACCAGCTGATCCAACGACTGATAGCGCGTATAGACCCTTCTTTCAGTGAAGACCTCCACTGCAATAGTGCACAATCATTATGTGACATCATTAGACTGAGTCGAGAACACATGTACACTATGCAAGAATCGGCTCAGGAAGATCCACTGCTAAATACATTGGAAAGGTAAAATGATAATTCTAATCGATTTTTAAAGAGGTGTAGTATGTATTGACGCTTGTTCATTGAAAAATGCAATGCACAAAAGTTTTTTGTATACCTGAAGAAGTCTTGTAGAAATTGGAGCTACATATAACACATGCTCTGTTCTATTTGACTTTATTAGAATCGTTTCTGGACGTATCTGATTAAATGAATGACATATATTTCATTATTTTTATACATTACAAATATTTAGAAACTGATAATTATTATTCTGTATACAGCACAAAGATTGAATCGTGTGAATTATTTTGTATAGCATAATCAATATATATCCAGAGTAGCCACAAAAATGTGTTGACACATGATACCTGTACAATAAGCAATACCGTATGCAAAGGTAAACGATGCGGTAATTCATGTATTTATCATCAAACTACCCTGTAATTATATTTTTACTCATCACCTACCTCCCAGTAACTCGATAACAATATGCTCCGGTTGGTGGATTTTCGATTCACATATGAGTTTCACTCGAGGAAGTGGTGTTTTGTCATTGGGCGACTAATAAGAATATACATGATTGCCAGAAGCTGATTCGATTGTATTCAGATTTCGTTTAAGAAATTGCTTCACTTTAATATCCATATTCCATGGCTTGGCAGACAATTTTTCATTCGAATTATTGATCCTGGTATTTCGTTTAATGGTGTGCAGCTTATTTTTTCATTGTTTCACAGGGAAGAAACTGTATCCCTGTTGCTTCACCACATGTTTGATAGTGAGCTATCTGAATCAGTTATAGTTAATGGAATAAGCGTGCTACTAGCGTTACTGGAAATTAGGAGGCCTGCTCCCTTTGGGTAAGTATTTGATTAAACCAGGCATGTCAAATTACAGTACACTTATGTCGAAAATACCTTAGTTGTAATTGTCCAGTACAAGTATTGGTTTATACTGTTTATACAGACTATCTAATCATCTCAAATAATTAGTTAACTGCTGATTTACACCATGAAGTTGCCTCAAGAAGCAATCAATTTATTTCTGTTATTCTATCAGCAAGTTGCTTACTTCATATTTCATTTAAACATTCAATTCATATTAGATTCCCAGACATGGCCCCAGAACTGACACAGCTGGACGTTGAGAGGCTGGCACGTGGCGTCTCAAGAACGCTACATGGCGTCAGCAGCCGCCTGGCAGATTTTCATAAACTTCTGCTCAATCCCCCACAGGTTAGTCCAAGTTCATGAACTTTGTTGAATGTTTGAAGTTGAATAAAATGTTTGAGAGCTGTTGAATTTTTCATGCAATCGCAAGCCTCTCATGTTTAGTCTTGCAATCTGGCTTTGCTTGTGTACCTTTATTATGTTTAGTATTGATTATTTGAAATGCATTGATAAGGCAATTATGTTTTCACAAGCACAAAATATTGAACATTAATGCTTGTTTCACATAATTAAAAACCTATTTACATCTGTATGACGTATTATATCTAATATGTCGTGATTTATTATCCTTGGTAATGTGGCAGAGTGGTCGCTAATTGGAGGTTGTGATTTGTAGTTTACAGTGTAACTTTGAATAATAATAAATAATTGAAACTCATGGATGTTTGATAATTCATCTGATAAAATTTGAATAATCACAATAATAAATACCATTCGAAATTTACTCTGCTCTTCTTCAAATCGCTACATGAATCATACATGTGTGTAACGATGCAACCTATATTATCATCAGTCCTTTCATCTTTGTCTTCAGGTGGAAGTAATGAAATGTACATTCGGAGAACTCAACCCTCCCCTGGGCAACACGAGATTACACGTCGGCAAGTTGCTCGCCGCGATATTAATGACAAACACCCACAATATCAACAGCCAGTTGGCAGATTTGAGAATGTTCGATGCTTTACTGGTAAAAACCACTTGCTTTTACAAGTTCTTTAATATAAATTTTTGTGTTTGCTAGTCTGCTGATTATCGTTTATTTAATTTATCCCAGGATTTGTTTTTCAAATACGAATATAATAACTTCCTTCACACGCAAGTCGCTGGCTGCGTACAAACCGTGCTTGGTAACGCTGCAAACATTTCGTCTCAACCCCCCAAATCTGAGATCGTTAGCCAGAGTAAGTTTGCATCAATGTCGAAAAGTTTGTGTTTGTAAAAGATTTTCTATTATGATCTAGTATGCTATTGGAATTTGTCGTTCAGATTCGGAAAGTGGTTCTAATTCTACAAATGAGATGAAAAACGAAGATGAAGACCAGGATGATGATGAAAATCCGAGGATGGTAGCTCCCTTGCTAGCGCATGTAAGTGCTAATATCTGACTTCGTGAATTAGATAAAGGAAAAAGTTGCCTAGAAGCATCCAATCCGCAGTTAAATTGGTTCAACCTTTGCCCAATCAAATACCAGAAAATTTATCAAATATTATCGCTTTCCGACAGCTCTTTGAGGAATGTCGCATCATTCAACGTATTATGGACGCTTGGGAAGACAACATAAGACAAGAAAATGAGGAAGGAGGTCACAGAAAGGGCAACATGGGTCATCTTACCCTCATCACTAACTATATCCTCGACAATCTCGAAAAAGGAGTCAACAGCGATCGTTTGAAACGATTTCTCGGTGGTGGGTACATGTCCATTACTTCTATACCGTCTAAAAACTTTTCCACGACGTTGAGTGGGGTAAAATTTCTGACAACATATATTTATGAGAGGCACTGAAGAAAAAGTTCTGTATTTAAGATGCCAATAGGCACCATTTGCTATAGGGATACATAGCTGAAGCATTAACTTACCATTAATTGCATTCATTGATTTGATGTAAATTGAATTAAACAGAAATGCCAGAAGAAGATCAAGGCAGATGGCAAAAATTCGTCAGCGAAGTTTTAGCCGAAGTTAACGAACGTAACACGAGGGAGTTGGGTGGTCACAATCCAATGCATTTCTCATCTGATGAGGAAGGAGATCCCGATTTCAGGGACGTTCCTTTCAACACAGATAGCTCTTTGCAACAGGTATGTGCTCTACCCCCATGTTTCCACAACTGATGATTAAAATAAACCTCAAATCCCTGTTTCTTATTTCGTCAAATTTGACAATTTCCGGGAAAAAATTACGCTGGATTCTGGTTCGTTTGGACACGTTAAGACTTAGTTAGTTAGTTTGGCCCAACTCAGCGTAGCAATCATGTATCACAATCAAAATACCTCCGAATAGTAGCTCGATTAAATGAAAATAAGTCCAAGTCCCAATTTAGCTGATGCTATGTTGATGATGCTTGTTTTTCAACAACCGTCTCAAATACCAAGTGGTCCAACCAGCCGGAATCCACTGCATATAATTACTCATGTTGTGTGTGTGTAACTTGTCTTGTCATATATGCTTTGAGCACAGGCATACAGTGCAAAGTTTCCCTCCACAAAGTTTATTTCAAAAAAGAAAATCGCTAAATAACAAACGCAGTCTTACAGAAGGTAACAAACGTTGTTGTTGCCAAGGATTATTTTGTGGGGGGAAACAAGGCAAAGCATATATCACCACCACCTTCCTCTGCCCTGTACTTTTAACAAAACACATTCACCAAAAGAGAAATCTGAAAATCTCATACGGGAAACTTTGCGTTGTATTCCGTGCCAGGCCTACACTGATTATCAACTTCAACAAATGACTTCCAATTTTATTGACCAGTTCGGATTCACAGACGATGACTTTGCGGAGCCTGACGAGAATATGAAGTGAGTTTTGTTTTGTGCCTTCTGTGTATGTGTGTGTTTTATTCGATGCTTTTTTTTTATCTGGGTTAATGTTATGACTAGCATTTGATAAAAAGATATTGATTCAAGGTAGTATCTTGTTCCTTAGAGTACAATAAACTCCCTTGCATAATTTTGCAAACCATGCTTCGATAGCAAAGATAATATAATAAATCTTTGTATCCACTCCGGAGTTGTAAGACATCTGAATAATAAAGACATTCAATTAAGCGTGGAACTTTTTCTTGCCACCCACGTCTCGTTAAAACTATTACTAATAAAGCTTTACCATATAAACTTAAACCACAGATTTGTTTAAGAGTGTATGTACAGATAAGACTGGATCTTTGAAATCCGGTAATGTCGTTAGTAAGACCTGTGATTTCTTCTACCTCGGTTCAGGAGTCATTCCTTCCCGAAAAACAACAACTCAACAATTAGTTGATTTATTAAATCTATCCTTGAGTCATGTTTAGTCATTAGATGCTACTAATCATATTTTAAATGAAAACAAAACGAATTTATCACCTACTTTTTCCACAACATAACCAAGGTGTTTCCGTTTAGATTTGACAAAATCGAAAATATAGAACTGGACATGAAGTGCAACACAAATACGGTGAGTGCAATCCTATTCATTATTAAGAACAACCTCCGAGAAATTTTATTAGTCTAATACAGGTTCCAGCCCATGAATGATATTTTAACAACTTCATACATTGAAACTTAATTTACTATTGGATGATTTTTTTTTGTTGATGTGTACTTTGATAATTATTATTAATATTTTTTGTTTGTTTGCAGCCTTCGATGCAATTGTTTGAAGCCGTTTGTAAAGCCAGGATTCCCAACTTGAATGAAAATTATGAAGAAGAAGATGAAGGCACAGTCTCGGCAAAAGGTATAGTTACCCATATCAAACATAGAACCAAGTCTAATGCCATTCTTTGGTTACAATCAAATAAAAGTTTATTTGAATTTTGAGGTTACCTAAGGTTTATAGTTTCTTCAATAATAATTAACACAAAGAAGTCACAATGGCATAGATCTCTAAGCCTTTACACCGAAAATGAAGTCGCCGTTAAATACTAGCCACATGATTCACGTTGATAATGATGACAGCCTTGTTTGTTGCATACCTCAATCAACATTAGAAATATAGAATTACTATATTTATTCCCTATATTGATATATAACTAAGATATATAAATGTCGCAGTCGAATGTTTTATGAACCCGCTCAACAGCTCTCACGTAGTATGCAAATATTGAAGGAGTTCAGTCGTTACTGATGATTCGATAATTCTCTTTTGAGTTCACGTTTACACAGCAAACAGATTGCACTAAAGAGCAAATAATCATGTCATGCTTGAAATTCTTTGTAGGTGACACGGACAGGTGGGAGGAGAAACCTATAACTTACGCTGATGATGTAAGGACGAGCGAGGAAGGCAAAATCTTATCCACACCTTTCACTGTAACTGTTAGGTATATGATCATTTTCTGAATACTTTTTGTATGAATTCTTAGTTTTCACTCCAATTCAATTGATGTTTTTTTCATCAAGTTTTAAACACACGGATCATTGGTACTCGTTTCGAAAAATAGATTAATTTTTTATAAGTAATCGGATCTTAAGTAGTGCTATTTGTGCAGTGCAGCCAAAAAAGAATATAAGTATAGGAATTAAGGCGTGTAGTCCTGAGATTGCACATATTCCTTATCAAAACATTAAGTAACATTAAGTAACATTCCTGAGAATTTAATGTAGTTACATAAAGTAAAATATTGTTTCCTTCATATCACAGAGGCAAAGATCCGGTTTAAGTTGGACATCGCCTAAAACTTTCGAGTCCCTTCTTTCATTTCTCCCTTGTTTCGCAGAGAAAGAACCGATTCCAGTGACAGTGCAGGCAGTGACGAGGGAGCAGAAGCAATAGCTATAAAGATTCCAGGCACCACTGAAGAAATGGACACTTCTCAGCGTTAGTTCTTGTTTTGTATATTTCTACTACATGAAGTTCCTCTAATTGTTACACTCACGCTGACATTGAGGCGACTAAAATTTTCAAAAAAATGAATTTAAAGTATACAAAAGGTTTAGGCACAGTTTTTATAATAAATAAATCATTTTTATTGCATTTCGCAACAGCTCAAGAATGGAAAGCAAGTTTCGAAGAAAGTTACGACAGTTCGAGCAGCAGCAGTAGTGGTAGCAACAACAGCACACCTACAAGCAGTCCTAGAGGTTATCCCGCTGGCTCAGACGTTTCGAGGACGCATCCTATGGATGTCGTGCATGAACAAAAACAAGTCGGTGCTTTTTATGATCTAAATTCGATGTTTAATCCTCTCGAATAAACCACTCCAAATATTTTATATTGTAACTATACTTCTATGTTGTATGTATTTGACAGTTTATTTAACAATATGGAAGTCCTTCCTCAATAGAAATTAAAATCCGTATTTTAAACATGTTGCAGAATGAAGTTGAAATATCGTCAAGTGCCAATAGCGATAACTGGGCAAATTTTGATGAGTTATCCAGGTAAGTTGATAATGTAGCGTTTACAGTACAATAAAATGAGCACAAGCATATAATACCATACTCCCAGTAGTTTTGAAAAAACAATTTGCAGTAGGTGCAGTACAAACGCCTTAACCGAGGACGTCCAGTTTTCCTAACTATTATCTTTGTTGCAAAATGACACATTATAGCATCGTGTTTCAATTGACACGTTATTTGTGGAGGCGTTGTCAGTTATCAAGAGTAAATGTTAAATCTGCAGCTAGGCTCGGGAAAAAATCCCCTTTCCATTCATCTGTATTTCATATATATGATTAAAATTGTGTACCATGTTTTTTCAGTTCAGTTCCGGGATCTGCGTGCAGTACCATGACTGTAGAAATTCCCACTTCCTCTTACAGGAGCCAACCTGATGGTTAGTAGTCAGTATGGTTTTTAACAAGGCTGTGAAGTAAATCAAATTTTTATAGACTTCTATCAGAGAAGCCCAATAAGTACTTCTGACTCTATTTAATGTCCAGTAAGTGGAAGGGTGAAGTAAATGATTGAATGAATTTTACAGTCCCAGATTCTACCAGCAAAGAAGTGACCAAAGAAAGTGCAAACGCTGAATCACCGATGGTCGTCATGTACAACCAGGCCTCGCCAAGGTAATTTAGTCACCTTGTCTATGTAAAAAAAGGGAATTCTGGTTAATTGGACAATTAGATTATCAGATCAGCCACTCATTTGGGACAAATTTTGAAATACGTTGAAATAAAGAACTTATCAAGCATGTCAGCTAAATTTTCTTCACTCAATTTGGGACACCAAGCCTTCAATTTGCCATGTAGTTAATATGGATATGGTATACATGATTGCGATGCTATTTTATGCAAGAAGGCAATGTAGGTAGCCCAATCGCTCTATAAATTTCACTAACTTATCAATTCAATGGAAGTTATATACAGTACTGAATGCAGACTAAGTAAGAATTTGAATTCTGCTGTTTACCTTCTAAATTTAGTTGATATGCAGCTTTGAATTTTGGTCATCTTCATATTAACAGTATAATCGAATTCTGTAGCCACGCAGTCACATCTAGCCCCACTTCTTCGACCATGGAGACCCAGAACCTTTCGGAAGATGAGGGAAGGGAGGTCTCTTCGTCTCATCAAGCCGACGAACAAAAAACTGAAGACATGGATATGGATGAAGTCTCCACTTCCCCTGACACTGCTACAGTCACATCAGAAGCGGAGTCGCAGCCTGTTAAAGGTAAAAGTGATTTACAGGAACAAGAAAAAGATTGCTCCGAGCCATCGTCCACCTCGCCATCGACATCTGTCGCCATGGATACGGAAATGAACCCGACTTCTACTGACGAAAGCGGCATAAAAAGACAACGAATGGAAGTTCAGGAACAATTGGAATCGGAGCAATATCAATCTAGGTGAGTTTTTTCACTACTGAAAACTTACAATCCTTTTATCCACATGGTAAATACTACAACGGTTGTGTACTAAGTTTTATTATTGATTGCTTTGAAACTGAACCTTTCAAATATCTTAAGCTTTTTCTTGCTGTAAATTGACAGGGTGGATGAAGATGTTGATATCGTTAGCATGGTTACCATAAGTTCTTCCTCGACCGAGGCACGCCAGTCATCCCAAGAGGATGATGTAATTACTTCTACAGGTGTAAGCCAAGATGCTGTAGAACCCTCTTCGACTTCCGCCATTCAGGACACAACCTCATCAGAAGCTGCCAATGGCATCGCTAATGCCGACCCCGTCGCTAGCAATGACCAAAGCGAACAAGTAGTGACGGTATCGGTTAGTTGCACGGCAGCAACAGACTCTGAGCCATCTAGCAGTGGTAGCACAGACTTACCTGGCACTGAGGTTAGCTCTTCTAGTCAATCACAGAATGTGTCTGACTCTGTTTCAGACTCTGTACAACATAACGAGGTGTCTTCATCATCCGCCGTGAAGCTAGTTAATTCTTCCGCTGCCGTTTCTCCCGTCGTCCCGGACACTTCCGCAGCCAAGTCGGACGTCAAGCTCAATGGGCCCGTCTGAGTCCGAGCCATTTTAAAATCCCTCCCACGGTTTGGCAATGCCGATACGACGACGCTTTCCACTCAATGCGAAGGTGTCATCGCGATCACCGCTATTTTCTTCTTTGGGGTATCGAGAAGTAGCGCCGTTCTATAATATCTACAGTCATCGGGTTGTCGAAAGCGATAAATCAAGAAAATATACCTCTCAGTCTCTCCAGTTGTCTCTTCAGCCAGTCGTTTATTCTATTTCTTTACATTCTTAGGACAACACTTCTCACCACAGATTTATAGTACACACCAAAGAATGTACTTCGAAGTTTCTGTCCAAAGTTGGTCCCTATCCTTTCCTCGATGCAGTTCATAAATTAACAATAAATACCTTCCTTTAATAACATTTCATTTCCGAACTTAAAGCAGGGAAGGTCTACTACAATAATCCCTGGTTTATCATGCCTAATAAATCATTGAAAAAAGCAGTGGTAAATCAGACTGCTTATTTCAAGGAAAAGCGAATTGTATTTCATTGTTTGGATTTTCTGAAATCGTCTTAACAATATCAAATAGATAATAGAACTTTAAATGGACTGAAGTTACCCAAACAAGGTTAGATTTCATTTGCATTAAATACATGGTTGAGAAATAACTATACAACTTCACAAAAACCAAGTCATTGAAATCTATGGCAAAGCTCATCCACTGCTCTCATAGAATGTCAGATTTTCTTTGGTTATTATATATGAATTTATGTTTAAATTATTTAAAAATAACAATATGGATGAAACTCTGGGGTGAATTGCCAAATATAAGGCTTTCATAACTTCCAATACCCTAGGCATCCCGTGCCTGTATCTTACCGTGTTTATCATCAGCTTTTAAAACAATTTTTATGAAAATCTGGTGTTGGTTTATGAACCATGTTAAATATAAGGGATTGGTTAATTGTTCAATTGTAACTATATAAAGCACTGTTGATGGAATCGAGTGCCTGGTGTACTTAGATGTGGCTGTATCGGGCGATTCCAACCAAAATATTGTCGCATGTCGCTATTCAATGATGTATTCCCATTTATTTTCAGTTCAAGTGACCGCTGATTTATAGCGGCTGAGACGGCTGTAACCTGGGATAGTTTTTTTTTATTATTTTCTGCCGTTTTAATTTTTTCATATCCACGCGCTCTCTAGGATAAGGGTTCTGTCAAAACGAATCTCACTGCTGTTTTCAGAACGTTATCGATAACAACCAACTAATTTATCATACAATATTATTTATGTACCTGTCGTGCCACCTTCAGAGCTTGTTTTCTCCTGTTTTTCTGCCACAGTACTACTAAATTTTGCACGCTGATTGCGGTTAATCCGGCTCATTTTATCATGTATTACGATTACTGTACTGCAAGGCAACCAATCTGTTATCTGTAGCAAAAGAAAGAAACTCTGTGCATACCCAACGTTTCTACAAAACTTATTTTCTGGTCTGTGTCGAGTGCTAACAGCCATTTATGTGTATTCTCTTCTCGCGATCGTTTAAAGTTATTCCCGAACTACAGGGCGCTCGCTCGCCCGCTTAACCAGGGACACGAATCTCGCGTAATTGTTTAAATAGCGATTGTTTACGTTTATTTTACATGTTGCTTTTAACGTGTATCAATTTTTGTACCTCGTGTACTCGATAAATAAAAAATGAAATGCGTATCTCACCGAAGGTCGTGACTGTACTTATTTAATTTGGGGGTACAGCAGAAGAATATATTCTTATGTTTCAAAGGGCCTATATTGACGAAGGTTCTGTATTCGTTGACCCAAGATGGCCCTTGTGTGAGGTTAGTAAATAACATGGGGATTGGCAAAACAATAGGGGTGGGGACATTTCCAGGGGGGTCAAATGAATATATAACAATATAGTTGTTAAGAACTTGTTTTTCAATCCTGGTGGTCGAAGGATGAAGCTTCAAGTGACCGATTGTCTCAGAAGTTCAGATTTTAGTTTAAAAATTCTTAGTTCTAACAAACACTGTAACAAGAGTACAGTTGCAGTAATTTATTCAAGAAGTTGGTAAGCTCAAGTTTCTTCAACTTCAAATATTCCGTATAATATATTAAATACAATTAAAAAAAAAATCAAATACCAAGTAAGAGATTGAAAGCTACTAGCCTACCCTTAATTTACCATGTAAAACTAAAATAAAGCATTTGATTGCACATATTCTCTTGCAGATTTTACATTAGCATGGTTCAGCTATTATTATTCGGCACAATTCAAGGAAATAGTGGTGCGTGCCGATGGTATCTGGTAATGAATTGGCATTTCAACCGTCTCATTAGATAGTTTTGATAAACTGGATGGATATCATAATATTGTGATGTTATTCCTTTAGAGCTGCAAGTGATTAAATCAGTTTCAAGGCTTCATGCTTCAGCTCTCAAATTCCTGCCCAAAAGTTGATAAGCTGTGGTGGCGTCAGACGAGCATGAAAAAAGTTAGTGGGGGAAATAGCTATATATTGTATTGCATCACAAAGAAGTGTCGTGTTACTTTTCCTATGTAATGCAGATTGAGCCGTCTAATCTGGCACTTTGGTGTTTAGTCATGGATCAGGTGATAAGAAACCACTTTTTGTTTTGGTAATACAGTCCAGTTAATTTTACATAGTAATTTTCAGTTGTATTTCAACCCTTCATCCAAGATACCGAGAGGTGCAGAAGATACTGCAAACTTTATATTATGGGAATCAATAAAAGAAGCATTATTGGAGCAATAATTGAAGCATTATTGGATGTTTTCTCTGGCTTCAGTTTCTGTTTTCCAGCTATTGACGAAAGTGCGGATTAAAGGAGTAAAACCAGTATTTGGTTTGGATAGTAAAAAGTTACTGTTCCCCAAATTGTATACATGTATAATTATGTACAAAAGATCAAGTGAATTTTGAGGCCTTCTATCTAAAGTTCCCATACAAATCAAACGACTGCAGAAATTCACCCACAGCACGATAGCAGAATTCATAAAGAGTCTGAAAAAGAATTATTGAAATGTTCAATAAATTGCATAAGCAAATAGCACCGGAATAATATTTCAATCTTTACCAATGTATCGACCATGTTCTGTCGAAGATCTCGCAGATCCTTAACGGTTCGGAAAACGTCTATCCGATTTTCGATTTTGATTCGATCTATCAGATTGGATATTGCACAGAATGCACCGGTACGTCCTGCTCCATCACTGTGTGTGGTGTCCACGATAAAAGTATAAAAAATATATTTCACTAGAGGTTACAGAAGGTGTCCCAGGTTTATGGCCCATAAAATTCCAGATACAGGTAACATTGGTTTTTCGGACCTTGGTTAATCCGGCATGCTTCTTAATTTGGGTATATTTTCCATCTATTGAACATACCTTGACAGCGTGATTAGTTCACCACGGTGCCGTCAATGTTCCGTGCCAATCGATGTTCAGTTTGTATTACAAAATCGACCCAAGCATTGCAAATGCTACAAATTGATATCCCTGGTTTATTGTATTATTGAACACAAACCTGCAGTGTACCAGTGTTGTCTTGATCTGTGTATGTGACATGGTTTGATAGAGCTTTTCAATTTTTGCTATTATTTCAAGTATCACAGTTTGACTTTCAGGTGGTTCGTGTTCTGGCCATTTGTCATATTGAATTTGGGACAGCGAAATCTAAAAAATAAAAATTGTTGATCACATTTGGTTAGAATCTTCTGATGACCATCATCTATTCAGCAAAAGTATAAATTTAGTCAACTGTATATATTCAAATGTGGACTCTTCTCATATTTATTTAGCGTTTAATAATTATTTTTGCAGACAGTGCACTGCATTTAAGCACAGAATTCGTGAAATGGCCATTGAATTATTTGTAGTGTGTGGATACTATATAGATTGTTTATAATTGGAGATAACCCAGCAAAATATTGACATTGAAAACCTCAAATGGATCTTGATGATGTTTGAGTGGGGGTTATTTGGTGTAAGTATTCACTGTTTTGGAAAATGAAGTTTTCCATCAGATATATTTGGTTTTTGTTGCTGCTTTTTTTCGAAAGAGTCTTATGATCGGGGCCGTCTAAAATTCAACAAAAAATACTGCACCTTTTTTTCCTTGTTAGTCACTGATATTGTTCTTTCCGAATAGCCGTTTTCAATCGTTTCTTTCAAAGTTCGAACAGTGATCTCTCCATATTTTTTCTTTTTCCCGATCTTTGGCCAATAGCAGAAACTGAAACCCTCGTTTTTCTTATGCAAACAAAAATGTTACTGTTTCTGCTTTTTAGTCATCAATGGAGGAGGCTGTATTGTGCTTCCGTGTATGTGGACAATGAATAGAAATATGAGATACCTGACACAGCATAACGATCATACTGACGTTGTTGTCTATGATTGTCCTCCAAAATATGCTGACACTTGCAGTTGTTGGTGTCTGAGCAGCAATAAATTTGTTGGTGATGTAGTATGGCTGTTACATAGAAAGTAGGGTATGTGTTTTTTAGAATCAGTTTATTGTCCAGTTTTATATATATAATTGCTAATGAGTCATGAAAAAAAGGGATGTTTCTAATATAATAAATTAATGATGAATATCAGGAATTATCAAAACTGCTGTATACATCTGCAGCAGTTACCAACAACTCATAAACTTTACTTTATGTATTTATAGCACAAATAGAAGGAATAATTATAAGGCCATCATAATATATTGCTCACAATAATGTAACTGCCATTGTAGTAGGGAGCTGCTGCATCCGTCGCTTGCATTTGAACTGAAACCAGATTATGATCGTCTGAAATAAAAGTTTAAAGTAAATTTAGCATATTATTTGTTACAAGAATGCTATGTTATATTTTCTACAAGTTATGTCTTATATATAATCGGGGTTAAAGTTCAACTAGTTTCATATATTTATAGCAGCAAATCATGGATAGTATTTACATGGAAGTACTGATGCATTTCGATTATACGCCTTATTGATGGCCTTCAGAGCGGTGTCCTGTGTCGTATTAATAGGAGGAAAATGATCCAGCATAGAAAACTCCCTCTGTAGTTCAGTTGTTCCAGTTATGCTGCTCATTCTAGAATGATTTAGATATTTTTGTGATACTTTACTATCATCCACTGTGTTACAGAAACCTTTCTTACAAAATTTTGGTCGTATGTGGAGTCATACAACATACTTACTTCAAGAGATTGTTGAAAACCACACTAAATCCAGAAACAGCAGCATCAGTGTCACCAAATTGATACATTTCCAAAACCAGTCTGTGTAAAAAGATGTATTGGTCCTGTGAAAAAAAGGAATATTTTGTTTTATATGTATCTTTTAATAAAAATGAGCTAAAAAAAAAGGCATGGGTAGTGCGATCAGTTTTTATTCATACCAAGCTTTGCACCATCTCAGGGCGCTTCGTACGCATTCGTCCCACGAGAGCAGCGATGTTGATTTTCTCTTTGCGCTTAATCTGTTCTGACAATATGCCTAGTGCTATGAACGTTCCAGTGCGGCCTACTCCATCACTATGAATGATATGAAATATTTTTTAGATTCTAAATGTTTGTTAATGATGAACTACATTACAATACTTAAAACATATCAATTCAACCTGCAGTGCACTGCAATTGGCCCCGCAGAAGATGGCTGTGACTGTATTACTGATTTATGAAACCTCAGTAAGCTTGATGTCAAGTCGGGAGTTCCGTGATCAGGCCATGCTATGAATTGAAATTGCATAACTGTTCGTAGCTATAAAAGAAAAAGGTTTCGTTTGATGAAAAAGGAATTAAAAAAATCTAAGATGACCACATTATTCATACCACATACCTCATTAACATTATTACCAAACTCAACATCAAATTTTCTCCTGATATAATCTCCAAACTGAGCAGTTTCTGTATGTGTAATTTTCAGTTCACCATATTCCGTTACTGTATTCTCTTGTTCAGGCCAGTACTGGGCACACTTAATCTAATGTGTACTTGTGATGTTTAGATATACGGTGATATATAATTAAATGACTCCTTTCTTATGCTCTACCTTCTCATTCTCTTTTAGTTTTGTTAAAATAGCGATAACAAAGACTTGATGTTCCCATATCATCCTCCAAAAACTATTGATAGTGTTTGGCTTGGGACCTTGAGAAGCGATGAATTTTCCTGGGGAATTGTACTCCTGTATGAAAAAATATTCAACTTATTATTGAACATATAATGGCTTTATTATATTTATTATCATACATAATTTATTATAGACTAGTAAACAAGCCATTGAGATTTGAAAACAAATAGTGTTGGAATGCCAGAAAATAAAAATTTATACATACACTTACATCCATATACGATGCGTTAATGTAGTCTGAAAATTCTTCTCCACGTTGTTTTGACAGTACTACCCTTGAACTATCATCTGTAATGTACACAAGTAACACAACCAGTTACTGCTGTCCATTATCTCATCACACTTAACCATATGTATTGAAATCAGTGAGCAAACGTTTCACTTACATGGTATGATGTTGCGATATCTATTTTTGTTCTGGTTAGCAGGCAATTTGGCAATGTCATTGGTCAGTACACAAACCTTCAGGGCCTCTGGAATTGCTGTCTGTATATCGACAAGAATGATGTCTATGAAGTATCTTTAAATCATATTTGATTCATGCATTGTGTCTCCGTTGCTACCTATTTTGATGACTTACCTTGAATTCTTCCTCAAACCGCATGTCCTGATCAGCCCTTTTGTCTGTTATGATTTGAGCCAAATCTTCCAAATCAAACGCATAGTTTGATAAATTTCGGGTAACAGTGTCGTTGTTGCGACCTCCTGGCGATTCCTGGGTGTCAATGGTGGCATATACATCTGGGGCTAATAACAA
>QXVX01004406.1:0-59910 GCA_013436065.1 Halocynthia aurantium | reverse complement strand
AAATTTATAAAAGGGTTGGGGTTAGGCAGAAGGTTAGTTCAAGTATCCTGGACGTGCCCGGGCCCCGTCTGTATATCTACTTCGGCACTCCAAACACTTCAGCGTAAAATATAGATCCCGTGCAAATTTTCAGACCGCCGAGTCGAGAACCCTAGGAGTTCACACACGCACACACGAACAAACACAGTAATTTCTTTATTTATCAGAAGTATAACCATAAACACTAAAAAAATTTACCCTAGCGATATTCAATTTTCACGAAATATCAAGGTATTCGAAGGTGACATTTTTTTTATGAGGTTAAAGGTCAAAGTTTCCATTCGCTTGGAGGTTTTCGAAATTACATTTTAAAAACAAATTTCCATAAGAAGGTGGGTTTGTTAACGATGTACTGTACCGTGGTATAATGCACATCACTTCAACGTTCGTGAACTGCAGCATTCGGCTTAATTTTGGATAGTCTTTGAGTATCTATGCAAAGATGAATATGTTTTTAAAGAAAATACTGACTAAGTCACGGACGTTTAGCCTGACATCAGCCTCGAATACTTTCTCTCCAGCATGCACATCTTCAACTCACTACAAACCGTTAAACCCAACATTTGAATCGTTAACTCATGAAGACATGACGAACTTCTATTTAGATATCAGAAAGGTGAAAAAAAAGTTTTTTCTCATTAAGATAGATACGTTTTTATCAAATATGAAGATTACTCTTGAATCCTTTCAAACAGGTTCTCGACACAAGGTTACCTCTGCTACGAGACATGTGCCATTATTACTTCGATGCAACTGGCAAAAGTATCAGGCCAAAAATAGTCTTCTTAGCGGCAAGATCTTGTAATACACATTTCAGTACAGAAAACTCAAGGTATTATTAACCGGAAGAGATATGTACTGCTTGTTGTAGTTAACTTCAACAGTTACTAATTATACTGTTTCCTTCTGTCATTCTATAAACAGTTTTATAAGCGAAAAACAGAGAAAAGTTGCAATGATTGCAGAAATGATACACACAGGCAGTCTTATCCACGATGACGTCGTCGACATGTCAAACTTACGACGTGGAAAAAATTCAGTAAACAATATATGGGGTGATCGCAATGTGAGTTTGCCTATATTTGATTATCACTGCTATCATTTTATGTCATGCTGTTGATCCTGCCTAATTCGATATGTTCATGACATGCTCCAAGAGGACTCCATGCATAGTTTTGTATTGTGTATGGTTTAGCCAGCCTTTGCTTTGGAAAAACACGTACACAAATAAACTGCATGTAATTCACTGAAAATGATCCTTGATATTATGCTAAGATAACTTGAAATCACATAGGATTGATGTCAAATTGAGAACCCTTATAATAGTTGTAGCAGGTAGTTATTGAATCTAAACCTTGCAGAGATAAAAGCAAGATAGCTTTATAGTAATATGAAAGCTTTTCAATGATTTTGAAATGATATATTTTGTTTCATGACAATTCTTGTATAACGAAATATTGCATAATTTACAGGCGACACTGACCGGAAACTATGTTTTAGCCCGTGCCTCTAATTTGTTAGCGAACATTGGAGAAATAGAAGTGATCACAATAATCACTAAAATTATTGATGATCTCGTTCGAGGTAGGATTCAAGAGAAATAGATAAACATGTACGAAATAGAATCTAAAATTTCATATGAAATATAGTTATTCAGTGTGTTTCTCATAGGTGAGTTCATGCAAATGGATAACAAGGATGAATTTTCTCACTACCTGACAAAAACATACAAGAAAACAGCTAGCTTAATCGCTAATTCATGTAGAGCTGTGAGTTTCTTGATTTCATACTTGCACAGCTTATATCATATGCCTAATTAGTCAATGTTTCAGGTAGCTTATCTAAGTGGTTGCCAAGACAACATAATCGAAGCCATGTACCAATACGGTCGAAACGTTGGCGTCGCTTTTCAGTTGGTTGATGACATGCTTGATTATTCTCAGAGCGCTGAGAGTTTAGGTAAACCAGCTGCTGCTGATCTGAGGCTCGGACTGGCAACCGCACCAGTACTGTTTGCTTGTCAAAAGGTACACTAACTGTCATTACACATTTTCAGGCATATAGGTTTCTTTTTCTGTGTAATTATTAGATGTAGATTTTCGTATGTAATATGTCATTTACCTTTCAAGCACCCCCATTTGCACAATATGATATTGAGGAGATTTAAAAACCCAGGAGATGTAAAAGCAACTTTGGAGGCAGTTAAAAATGTGAGTTTTTTATTTACACAGTGTAGAATTTGTACAAATATTTATTGAGTAAAGTAAAGAAAATTTCAAGATAGAAAATGTTTTTTATAAATTTTAAGATATATTCCTTGGCAAAAACTTGTTTGTTTCTATGATATTCAGAGTGATGGAATAGAAGAGACTCATCTGCTAGCAGAGTATTATTGTAAAAATGCAAAACAGAGTTTGAGAATTTTGAGGGACTCGAATGAAAAGTCTGCATTGATTGATATAACAGAGGCGATCTTGCATCGGTCAAAGTGATCTGATACTGGAACAAACTTTTAGGCAATCAATTTTTATTTTCGGGTATTCAGCCCTTTATTTGGCACAAAGCACTAGGCAATTTAATACTGTTTTTGATGCTATGCTCGTAGAAAAATGTCATCTGGCATTTTTACCTCCAGAACTAATTGATATGAGATTACTCAGGAAAATTTGGGTACAGTACTGCAAAGCTTATAATGAAATATATAATATTAGAATTGTTGTATTTGGATTGGTTGTTGAGATATAGTGGTTGAAAACTGATTGTCGGACGTTTGAGGAAGGTCAGAAGTCTTCAGTGTTAGAGATCTGGTATTTATAGTCTCTTGAATATGAGATACTATTAGATGAGGGCTTCCCAAACTTTTTTGCTAGCGACCCCTTTCTATTTATTGAAGTTTTCCGCGACATTTCATGTTTGACGGCGATAAACGGTTGAAATTATACATTTTAATTTTTTTGTTGCAGCAGTTAATTCTTAACTTCTAGTACTCAAGAACAAACAATCATTTATTCATATTAACAATACTGAATTATTGGCGGTGGGTGAAGTAAAATTTCCAGCCGCTAGATGTCACTGTTTGATCATTTAAAACCGTTGAGTGAGATAAAAACTTCCAACCACTAGATGGCAAAGTACAATCGACTCTTATAAATGAACTTTTATTGGTGCAATCATGCTTAAATTAGCCCATCTGAGACGTAATACATAAACTAATATTCTCTAAAAAAATTTGAAAAAATTGGGTAAAAATTGGGTCGATTGATTTAGGATTGATTTAGGTTAGCCTCGAAAAAATCTATTTCGAAACTCGAAATTGATGTACTCTTTGCGAACCCTAAAACTCGTCGCGCTCCCTTTGGGAGCCCTGTACTATTAGATGACAGTAGTAGCATAGTTTAGTTCTGAACGAAATGGCAATGTAGGTTGTCTAACTGCTTAAATTCAATTTGTAACCCTTTCTATTCACATTACTGAAGCAGAATTCCTGCCAAATTATAGCAACGACACCGTATCCTCGCCTTTGTAGTGAAATAAAACATCGCACTATTGTCTTTTTGAGTCGCTCTTTTTAACTACATGCCAAGTAAACCAAACTTCAATAGGCTTTGTTTAGCTTTTCGAGCGTCTCGGTTTATCATTACCAATTATTCTGTATCCACAGACACTGGGAGCGTGATATCATTTAAAATGCCGATTATGAATCTTGGGACAAAGGCATTTAAAGATATAGATAATTTTGAGTTGCCGAGAATTACGCTGAGCTGATGGTAGTCTGATGCCGTGCGTATGGCTCAACTATGTCAAGAGCTATTCTACATTGGTCGGATCTGATAAAAACAATAATTCATATTGTAAAATCTCAGTAAGTCAGCTGAAGGTTGTTAGTAAATGATGCGCTAATCGGTACTTGGCATAACTAGGTACCTTCAGGATTGGAGTGTTTTAGCTAAATCTAGGTCCTTTACATGAGTAACAGCAATATCTCCAGAGCATTACAGGCGTACTTCATTAATCCTTGCCATGAATAGTGTATGGTGAAAACAGTCATTGCGGACTTGATATGGACGAATCAATGCTATTTTATGTTTTTTTAGTGCTAGGTTCTATTATTCCTTATTTTGTTGTTATAATAACTGATTGATAACGTCATATATTTCAAGTATTGTAATTCTTATACATATTATTCGTGACTTATGTCAATACGCACTTAGATCTTTACAGATACTGTCTGCGGCTCACGCACGTTAAGGTAAATGTTTTAGAGCTATGCCTCTTTTACAATAGCCCATATGATCTTTTTCTGTTATTTTAAGTATTCTATGATACTATAATATGTGGTCTATCTCATCTGTTGTGCTTACGGTTGGAATATAATTTGAAAGAATCAAAATTCATTCATAAAAAACATCATAACCAATCGGGACCTGAAGCCTATTTAATTGCTAACCTATAACAGCAATCATGAAGATTTCTGTGAGCAACTACACCTCCCTGCTTAGTGTAATGCGTTTCTCAATTGAACTTGACTTCTTCAGTCGAATAACAATAACGTATAAAATATTTTCTACAATTTATTCACACTCTTATACTCCAGTAATCGCTTACAAAGGTACTTGACTATAGGAGTGCCCAGTGCACTCGACTATTGTTTGCTTTCGAAATTGCTCTTTTCGAATTTTACTTCTCAATCGTCGATTTTTTCTGATTAAATTGTGTATTGAGTTTTCGAATTACATTTGCATCTACTTATTCCAATATTTATTTTATTTGCCAGATAAATATCGAATTTCTTTGACATTTGATCACGTTGCATTGCGAATTAACAATGTTTCTTGTTGTACTTTAAAATACTTAAAGTGCGATGAATATCTTTAAATGTATTACATACGGTGTGTTATTTCAGGTGAACAATGGGACTCTTCAGTCTGTTCCATAAAAAGGAAAAAAAGAAAAGTAAATTCGACGAAGATTTCGATACTAACGCTAAAACGCAAGGCGATCAATCGAAGACAAGAGCTGTCGGGGAGAGATATGGATCAGGTAGATTGTGCAATACTAGCGTTAAGTTCCGCCGTGTCGCTGTGTTTTACCTACAATTCCAACTTACCCACCAATAGGTTTTGTAATCAAGCTAAATCAGTAAATTTTTTACTTTTGTTCCTGCGATAAATATCCAAATCAGAATTGATAGCACGTCAGTCGTCGGATAGCAGTGGAAGTAAGCATTCATCTTTGAAGGGAAAAAAGAAAAAGACAATGCGAAAAGGAGGAAAAAGATCGCCACGAAAATCCAACAAAAGTAGGAGAGATAACGAAGACGAGAAAAGGATTAGAACCCCGAAGGATGTTTTGCCAGGGAAGGCAATAAGTTCTCTTGCAAAGTCCTTGAAAAACGATGAATGGCAACGACTTGCATATGCTCTTGGATTCCTTGCACAGGTACAATTCATTTGAAATAAATTTCCACTACGAGAAGGTTTGGTCAACACTGTAATACAATAATATAGTAATGGAGTCTAAGGGTCGATTGCAAGTTTAATTTTTATTCGTCTAATACATTTGCTCCATTATTCATATTTGTCTCCACAATGACAAGATATTACGGCAAAGTATTAGGTTGTTGTTTTTGTACGGGCTACTTATCTGATTTTCGGGTCGTAGCACGACATTCACAATTGTACATTTCTTTGATGAAACCCACATTTCTAATATTTATACAAATATTAAAATATATTATATTCTTCTAATTGAAAATTAACCCCAGATTTAATGAATTATTTATTTCGTGCGTATTCAGGCTGTTTCTCATTTCACTGCGCGCGCTAGCTCTGCTCAAAACACGTACAGTCAATCCACATTAATGCTTCGTACATGGAGGGACCAAATGACCGTAGACGAAATTCTGCCTCGAATTACTGATGCTCTCACGAGAATACGGAGATATGATTTGGCTTTGAAGTTGGGTCTTGAAATTGGAACTATCAGTAAGTACATGATACATGTTCTCGCAGGAAATATCTTATCCTGCAGTTTTTAGGTAATTGTTCCCATACATTCAATCACATAAAGCTGTTAAAGATCTCGACACGGACGAGAATGGTGTGCCACCTAAACTCGACAACGTACTAAAATCATTGTCGCGGGAGAAAGAGCCAGGTGCACCATTTTACGAGAGCAGGCTGATAGTGAGCGATGAACGAATAAGCTTTTTAGCCAGACAGCTTTTAGCACGTGAAGAATGGAAACGTTTATCTTATGCTCTTGGATTCGTACCAGATGAGGTAAATTATAATCGCTGAAAACCTGAAGGATTTTCATTGATATTTGATTGCCTTGTTCTGTTACACCATATTTACGAATAATTTCACATTACCAGGTCGCTCATATCATTGCATGTGCTAGTAGCTCCCAGAATCTGTACGCACAAGCACATATGATGCTGATTACTTGGAGATTGCGTACGCCACCTAGTGAAATCGTACCTCGTCTCCATGCCGGGTTTGTTCGTATACGTCGGAATGACCTCGTTGACCTTCTAAGAATCGGGGCTATTGCTGGCGAAGGAGATATTAATGAGCACGTGGGTCAGCAGCTGAAAATCGTCAAGGAAACAAATAAGAAACCCAACATTGGTCAATCTCTTGTCGATCGTATTAATGTCATTAAGCCTTAGTAATACCATTATTGTATTAACAGTGGTTTAAGGGAATATGTGAGATTTTACTTTGTATGTAGAACGCTCCTGAAATTATTCTTTCCTTTCTTGTTTTGTAATTACATTGTTTTTTTAATGGATTCTTTATAAGCTGGTAGTAAACCAGCAATGAGTGTACCACGCGGACGTTTCGGTTACTACACCATAATCTCCTGCCTCACTTGTCATGCTATGATAGAAAATACCCTATTCATTTTTATACATCGTTATAGTGTATTACTTGGATTGAACACTGTGATCGCTATCTTGAAATCAGCCTAAATATGCTCATTCTGTGAGTTCTTGCATACAAACTGTAAATACATCAGAGTAGCGTCTCAGTTCTCTCACAAAAACTGCTTCTCGCGCAAAATGTATTATCAGCCATTGTGCCAATAATCGAATTCGATTAGAGAAAAATCAGTGATTCTGCAGCTTAATTCTCTCTCTGTAAAGAGAATTATTGGCTTGTACAACATGTGTAAGAGCATCATTCCTTTTTTACCTACATCTGTAGAGCACTATTCATGTACTGTTAGCAGAGTACAGTTGTACAGTAGTACTGTACAGTACTGTAGTGAAACGGTAGTTTTGTATCCCAAGAAGTTAGTGGTCTCAGTTTGGTAATGTAGTTGTATATATATATGTATGTGTGTTGTATATACTCGTACAGTGAGTAAGTAATATTGTGACGATATGATAACGGAAGGCTGTTGAGACCTCTGATACTTTTACTTACAGCTCATGATGTGATGCGTCAGTTGGCATTATTCATACAAACGTTTACTTAGATTTAATTCATTGTGTTATTGCGTTGGCTGCACACGATGTATGGTGGCGTACAATATGTTTCTTTGTCAATTTTGAAACGGAAGTTGCTCCAGCTTATTTTAAGCTGCAAAGGAAGTATGGTTTCATATTTCATACACATGACCCAGCAACTATTTGAAGAACGCATACGGTGTCTCTCCCGTTGAAAGTATTTGAGGTCGACTGTAACGTTATATGGTTAGTTTAGTATCTATATTCTAGATTGCTGTAGGAGAAGAATGTGGTTGCGGGTATAGCTTACTCAGAATCCTGTAAATTTCAACTGTAAGACAGATTTTGTTATTCTGCACTCACAGATATTATGTTAAGTAAACCGCATTTGGATAAACGCTACCGCATCAAAAAGGCAGAAAATTAACGTAGCAAACAGTACGTAAAAGTGAAGCAGCGTATATGCGCTATTGCATTGCTTAATTGCAACACATACACACACGGGAGAATAGGAGTTTCGAAGTCATTTCCTAAGAGCAAAATTGATTTACGTAGGTGCTAGAAGAAAGCTGTCAATCCACTACAAATAAGATTTGTACTACCCTTTTTTATACATTTCAATGGAATATCCATAGTACTGCTACGTATGTTCGGTTATGTTCAGTTCAGATGTTGGTAATTAAAGTAACTCAATGAAACAATATTCAAAAATCTATATCGCAGTTTCCAAACCTGTCATAACTTGTTAGTTAAGTCCAGATTCAATGAAACAGTGCTGTCTTCTGTGAAGCTAATCTGGAACTTGCGTTGCTTTCCCGTTCCTTGTGCGTACGTGGTTCGTTTTGTTTTAAGGAATTAGTTTCATGTTGGCTAAGTATAAATGTATCGAGTTACCGCTGGGAATATTCTGTTTGATAAATTATTCATCAGTACGCTGAAATTGTTGAAAAGGAGGATGTTGACAAATTAAACACCGTGTTAAAGACAGCCTACCGTATAAACATCTACGGTAATATTCGACTCAATCGAGGTCTCACTGCTGTTGCTTGTTCACAGATGGTTTTAGGTCGTTGATCGTGCATTGTCTAACCGAGCATTTTACGGATGCGAGGCTTACCAATATAGAATATAAACATGTGACTAAACGATGATACTGTGCATTTAGCTAAATATGAATATATATATATTATGAATGATATGCTTCTAGTGAAACAGTGCTACTTTACTCATTCGCATTGATAATAAACAATCGGATACAGACGGCAGACCTTAAAATCCACCTTTTTTCGTAGATTTTGAACTACGTAGAATACATATACAACGACCCAGCGGGGAAGAATTTGAATCAAAAGTTAATATGGTGGAGATAAGCTTGAAATGTCAACATTGGACTTTTCTTAGAACGAATAAAAGCACCAACTATCTCCCTCTGCTGGTATTGCTCGCGCTCTTGGTCAACTTTGGTCCAAATCAGGTGCAGGCTTCAAGAAAGGAACAAGATTTGATCAGAGAACGATACAATGTAAATGGCGAAATTTCGCTCGCAGGATTGGAAGAACTTTTGAATGACGAGAAGTATCGAAGTGGGCAGGATTTGGATTCGGACGAGGGACGTGTGATACCATCCCATAGTGACTTCTTGGTCGATTATATTGCGAAAATTGCTGATGAGCTTTTTGAAGAAAATGATGACAGTGAGACTTATGTGGACTGGAATGACCCGGGTAAGAGAATTGAAAGTTTTTTAAATCATTCATTTGAATAATTAAAGCGAATGAATACAAATTTTTCTCAGTATGGAAATCTAAATCTAATTTTTGCTTGGTTGAATAGTAAAAATTTAATTCATGGATTCGGATACTAAATCCGATTCTGATCTGTGTCATACTAATTGTTGAAACTATTATTCCAACTCCTCCACAAACGATGATGAAATTATGTTCATACCTTTTGGAAACCGAAAGACAAAACTATCCCAAAACAAAACCTCCGAAGGAGGCGAAATAAAAAAGTACAGTAAAATAAAGGTAGAGTAATTAATTTGAAAAATTTCTACTTTTTTCAGACAGTTATAATGAGTATTCATTCCGCTTGCGTCTCGATGAAATGTACAGAACGAGGTGGAAGACAAGTAAGTACTTTTTTACACAACGACTTCAATTATTCATTTCGTTCTCAATAGAACGTTTCGTCCAATATTTCAACGAAACATTTGCCCCGTTTAAAAGTTTAACTCTCCAATAATCATATTTCTGTAATGTAATTTTTTTCCACGCTTTCGGCGGTTGACGTATGACCTCATTAAATATGCATGAATAGAAATGTTACATCGTTGGATACATTACTTTTTTCATCACCCTATTGTGGAGAATTGATGCATAATAATCGCATTATCTCAGGGGATATCGATGCATCATCTGCCCTTCACGTACAAGTAATTTTCAATTTTACTGTATGTATTGGCATCTAATTTCTGTATTTTTTACAGCGCTGGTTGCGAAATTCCTCGACAAATATCAATACGATTTGCACGTTTGGAGAAGAGCTTTAAATTTACTTGCTTGGACGAAGGATACCAATTTAACGCACTACAATATCGAAAGATATAATAATGTAAGAGAGTTTGACCATTAGCTTTCAAGATCGGTGACATAGTTCAATCTCATAAATATAAATATTTCAAAAAAGCTGAAAGGCCTGAAATTCGGTATAAAGGATTTGCAAAGAAATACTGAAGTAAACTGTGCCTCAGGCCCAGAAGTCTCCTGCATGAGCTAGCTGCGAAGCATCTAGTAATTTTACCAAAATATATTAGTTTTAATTTGTCCGACAATACGGAGAGTTTAGTCATAACTGATTAAATGTGAGGAATATTGTGGACTGTAAATTCTATTTCAAAAGTAATTTAGATCCGAATTTACCGATTTTCAGCCGGCCAGATTCTCTAAAGATTAGAATTCTGGTATAGTTTCGATCGAATAATCAGAAACTATTAGTCTAATATGAAAGAATGTAATAATAAAATGCTAATGCCATTTTACAGTTTTCCCTGAAATTTTCGAACTGGGCCAAAATAAAACGAACGAAAGCGGCAGAGTTCAGCATGACGGGACTTTTCCCATCCCAAGAGCGAATGTTGAAAATGATCACAAGGACGACTGCTTTAAACGAAATTAATTTGCACAAGTAAATATTAACGGAAGATAGTTGGTCTCGATTCTATCCAACTTATTCGTACTTTTAATTTAACCTAATGTCGAAATATATTCTTATTATTTCAGACTGAGGAATACGCTGACGTCTAAAATATCTTCCAGATACTCTAAAGCTAAGGTTTGCAGGACCGACGGAACTTGTTATCATTTCGAACCAGGGTTATTACGTATAATGAAAGATTCACGTAGCTACAGGTAATAAGACGTATATATACACTTTACTTCTGGTCCATGGAAACATTCAGAAAACTGGTGAATTCTTTCGGAATGTAAAATAATATATTAATGGGGAATAAATTACCAAATAATATGAAGGGTATTGAAACATATTAAAACAGATAAAATCAGGGCACCACGATAAATATTATATATATGAAAAATCAGAGATTTTTGCGCTTCCAATCCAACAACGCAACTTTGATACTATAACTGAGATATAAGAGAAAGGTATGACGAAGATGTCTTCAATATAGCGGTGGACCTACATTTTTGTGGCTCTGAAATTTGGAGTATTACGGGTGCCTCTTCTGCAACTAATCAAAAAGTAAAGAATGGCTAGAAACAGCTATAACATTTAATAATAAACCACTATTCATAAAACACAACATGTGGTGGGACGAATCATTGATTACTGGCCATCTGTTTCCTTTCAGTTTATATTAGTTTGTATGCAACTCACGTTTTAGTTCAAATTAGATGTTATTAAAAATAATAATCCCGTGATTATAATTTTTCATTCCCTCGCATGAATTTAAAAAAAACTCTCTGTACTTCCTACTCACCATGTATATTTCTCTTTTCAAAAGTGAGTTATTGTGGGCTTGGAAGGGCTGGCGAGATGAAATCGGTCCCTTTATTCGAGATGACTGGTACAAAGTCGTAAAACTCCAAAATAAGGGAGCAAGAGAACACAGTGAGTTTAGATTTTCATTTTGCAAGCCATGCAACATAAACAACAGCACAATATTATTTTCTAAATTATTAACCATAATCTGCATTTTCTGCTTACTAGAATACAATGACGAAGGACAATATTTGAGAGAACTGTACGAAGATCCATCTTTTGTCAAAGTGATCGATGCGCTTTGGAAGGATTTAGAACCGATGTATAAACAACTCCATGCTTACGTTAGATACAAGCTTCATGGTATATACGGATCAAAAGTTGATCTTCAGAAAGCAATGCCGGCACATTTGTTTGGTATGTGTAGCCTCCAAACACCAAATAGTTGTTTTTGATGTATTCTCAAGATTGTGTGGTATTTGTGTTTGAATGCTGTTATCTCAGGAGACATGTGGGCAATGAAGTGGGATGCTCTTCTTGACCGAGTGCAACCATATCCCGAAGTCGGAGGATTTGACGTAACCAAAGGAATGATAGCCAATAATTTCACCACGATGCAAATGTTCACAATGGCTGATGAATTCTATCAATCAATGGGTAAAAAATAATTAAAATATAAAAAGTGCTTTGTATTATACCGTAAACTTCCGTAAATTTTTCATGGGTTTATTATGTTTCATTTAAATATTAAGGTCTCCCGGCAATGCCAAAAACGTTTTGGGACAAGAGTATGTTTTTGAGACCGAAAGACAACAGATCTGTTGTTTGCTACGCATCCGCGTTCAATTTGGAAAATACTGATGTTAGGTAAACAGCCCTCAGTTTTTTTAAAATATGACAAATAACTTCCTTGGGTTCCTCAAACCTTAGTCAGTGAAGTAACTACAGAAACGTCGCCTATGGCAATCATTCAGCTTGAATAGGGAGAGTTCCAATCACTAGATATGAAATTGATCATTGAATTATTTCATTTTTTCAGGGTAAAAATGTGTGCTGTGGTTTCAGCTGAATATTTCTACGTTGCCCACCACGAGATGGGTCATTGTCAATACTATCTAGCTTATAATGAAAAGCAACCAGAAATCTTTCAAGTAATATATGCTATTTCAAATTTATATGTAGTGATAATTATCGAACGAATAAGTAAAACTTTAACTTTTGAGCAGTCTGGAGCCAACAATGGATTCCACGAAGCAATCGGAGACACTGCTGCTCTTTCAGTTATTTCGCTGAAGCATTTAAGAAAGCTGAAGATATTGAAGTCTGGAGATACGACGGTCGAAGTGGAAAGAAGTATGGTTATTACTGTATGTTCATATTTAATTGAAAAATGCATAAATAGTGCTGGAAAACTTAATGTATGTACATGCCAGTGCGTTACATGGACTCACAAATCAATTGTCTGTATTTCTTGTGTCTACAATTTGAAGAGTCTAAATTAGGAACTTGAGTGCTAGAAAATAGTATCAATGACAATATTATACACAATTTTGTGAGCATGTTAGAAATGCGAATGAATATAAGAAGAATATTGTTGTAGCACGTAGAGTTTTCTGAGTAACAACTGGCTAATAGAGAATTGGATAAACCTTCCAAGGCTCAATATAATAAACGGCGGGATTTTTCTTTAGAGAAAATTCTCAACTTCCTAATGCAAAAGGCACTTGGAAAAATCGCCTTCTTACCGTTTGCCATGACCATGGCCAAGTACAAGTGGGACGTTTACAGTGGGAAAATCAAGAATGAAAGTCTAAATTCCGGTTGGTGGCAGTACAGGTACTATACCCTCACAGAACTATTTTTTTCTTCAAGTTGTTAAGCTGAATACAGTCCTGTGATTGGAACAGTAAAACCTAAATATTATATTCTATTGGCAGGAAAAAATATCAAGGAATTGTACCTCCAATTTCAAGAACCGAGAAGGATTTTGATGCTGGTTCGAAATATCATATCGCTAACTTCGTTCCTTACGTTCGGTAAGTCGAGGGATAATATTTGAAGCATTTTCGTACAACAATCGAAATGCTATTTATAAAATAGAGCAATTCCGAAGTTTTTTGAAAAAGGCACTTCACGCCATCTGTTATATTCTCTCTTTGACCTTTACCATCCTTGACCTTTTACCGCAATTATCTTCAGATACTTCGTTAGTCACGTGCTCCAGTTTCAGTTCTACGAGAGCCTTTGCAAACTTTCTAAACATAACGGCCCGCTTTACAACTGTGACTTTGATGGATCGAAGAAAGCTGGAAAAGTATTTCAGTAAGTTTACAATGATTGCATCAGTGATACAGTGACACTTTTAAGTATGCAAATCTGCATTCCCCCCACAGATCACAAAGCATGTCCTTGCATGGATGTTATTAATGTTGTGATAAAGGTCGTAATACTGTTGTGGCGAAGAAAGCCAGTCACACAATTATACTATGACACTCACTGAATGTTTTTTTCCCAATAATTATTTCTTCGTAGGAAAATGCTCCAAATGGGCCGAAGTAAACCGTGGCCGGACGCTCTTGAAGTTTTGACTGGTGTGAGAACGATGTCGGTAAAACCAATTCAACGGTATTTCGAACCTCTCATAACTTGGCTCACAGCGGAGAACAAAAGATTAGGAAATAAAATCGGATGGGATTAAGGTTACTGGTTCAAATTCGATATGAGACGTTGGTATCGTACCTCCAGCAATCAGAAGAGTAATTTTTTTGTTAATATACCTAGAAATGAATTCAAGTGAAATTATCTAAGTATTTAAACGCGAATATACTTTAAGTCGGCATTTAATTTGGAAGAATCTGTATTGTGACCATACTTCGATTATACACAGTGTGAAAATGCATTACATACCCACAGATGATAAATACATTTCTTTGTACAGGCAAAATTAAAGTCTTAGCATTTTTCGATCGAACACAATTCATATGGAGAAAATTGTAAACTGCCGGTACATGTTTCAAGCACTTCTTGATGTACCCAGTATATCAGCTCGTTATGTCGGGTTAATGCTTCTCAAATAGGTTTCAGAGCGGCCACATTCTTAAGCAGTTGTCAAATCCCTATAGGTAGAATTCTCGGATAAGCTTTAAAGTTGTTCGCGATCGGAAGTTCGTTTAAGTCCCTCGGGTGCTATGTGTGGTTATGGTAATATGATTCTTCCCACACCATTAGAGCTAATTGGATAATTAGCCAACTTGGAATGCCAACTAAGCGTTTGTACTCCCTTCTGCAAAACACACTCACCCGCAACACGATTTAGCAACAGTAATTCCTAGATAGCGTCTTATGTTGGCAGATAGTCTTTATTCACGCTTCCATATTCGTCGTCACATTGGTAGACCACGTAAGTCATGCCATTTGCAGGTTTGCAAATCACGTTTTCCAGTGGTTTTGTATCATATCTCACAGGTGTGGCGATGAAGAAACCTTTCCCCCTTTTTTTTTTAATGAAAATATCATATTTTCATAAATACGTCACGTTATTCAATATACAACGTGAAGAACCGCCAAGATTTTATGAAATCATCAGTAAATCATGACAAACAAACTTTGATAAACATCTGGCGTTTCCGTCTAGAGAACTACGTATGTAGGAAGAATTTGAGTGGTGGATATTTCAAATAATCAATGGTTAAGTCCAATGAAATTTACCGTATTTAACTATTTCTCGTCACTTCTAAATCTATTCATGTTGCAAAACGCCTGCGATATAAATAATGCATTAGGGAAAGAAAAAGAAATCAGACTCAAGTGCCATACTCACTATATCTGAATTAGGGACAGAAGGGGTAGTATAATACTTCTCGTAAAGTCGACAGAAATGGCGAAAAAGTTCTCTCAAATATCTTTCGTTTCACTCGATTTCCAAGCGGTAATATCACAGATCAGGGGAATGAAAACTTATCCGGAGTATTAAAGCGAAACCCGCGTTAAAAAATATGAATATAACTTTGTCACACGCGTCGTTACGTCAACGACCAAATTTATATCTGTGATCTATTCGGAGATTCGGAAATTGCGCATTAAAAGCTGGCTCAGATGGGTATATTTATAAATGTGATTCATCTGATGGAATGAAGATTATGGATCTCAAAAGGATAAAATTACTTAATTTATATTTTGATGATAAAAAATACGTAGGTTTAGAAATGGCAAATAGATTAGACAGAAGGGTTCCCAGGATAAATAAATTGATTGCAGTACTGTACTTTATGTGAAGAAACAATAAAATACATTGTATGTTTCCTTTCCCGAATAATTAAATTGTGAAGAATAATGTTTTCGTTTTTAATCAATGATGACTGTCAAGTTTTTCGTTGTTATCAGCAGTTCGACTCTTCGAGGTAATGTAATTATTGTAATGCGCTAGCTCACTCAGTACCGTGTATGGAAGAACGCCAAGTACAATTTTTGCGCGATAAAACTTCGTAGCAGAGATACGTATATTATTGCAATTACGTCAATTTCTTTAGTTAACTGTAAAAATAACATTGGATATCACTCAAAACTTTTCCTTATTATTAACAACAGTAGATATTTCATGGTAAAATATTTTCGAATGCCTTATCGTGTTGAATGTATGAATGCTAGGAATGGAACAGTAAAGTGTGAATGACGTACAACAGTGTTTTTATACGAACGTTTTAAAGTCCTATATATTTTTATATCGAGTGGTTATTGCCCAAGGCTTAACAGCGCAACACGATTTGTTGTTTTCATCTACAAATCAGTTTTAATTTTAGACACCTTCGAGCAATAATCTTTGACCGACAGCAAGAACGGTCGCCACAATGTGTGTAAATATTTTGATAGTGTATATATGCATTGCAGTTCTTTTGAAAACCAGCAGAGTTCCCCAGATTAGGTAAATTATTAATACACGGAATTCATATTAACACAAAAACATTAATTGGATTTAGGTGATGCTGGAATGTTCCATTATACACGAATATTCTAGTCATTGAATAAATTAATATTTTCCAATATTTTACCGAAGATGATTTATTTGTTAAAAAACGCTTCAGAGCTTAGCTACGCAACGAACTTTATCGTAAGTTCTTATCTGTTTACTTATTTATTCAGTGAAGATTGTAATACTGACGAAATTACTTCCTCTTCGCATTTGCGGTTCGATGTGTTTAGCACGAGAAGAGCTAACAACCTTCGTGAGCTATTCTCTTGCGCTTGTAGACGTCATTTTTTGTGAATGAACGGTTATACGTCACGCTTCAATGCTACTGAAAAGTGAGGTTGGAGTGGAAAGAGTGGGGTGGAGAGAAAGAAGTGGGGCGCGACGGAGTGAGACAGAGAGTAAACATTGTTCAGTCTCACAGTACTTCGAAGCTATGTAAGATGGTACAGTACTGCTCCAGTAAAGTGTAGTGTGCTATTTCAGTACATAGAACGAGGAAGCACAGTCATGATTCTCTATCTTCTATGTATGTTTTGAGACGACTGCTTCCAAATTGGTCGATAGATAATAAAGAGAGAAAGAGGGTAGGATAAAATCCTACACATCATTCATAAATATCGCCAATTTGCTCCACTGCTCGCTGACTCATTCGCATTGCCGAAGGGCGTTTATTAAAGAGCAAAAAAACTCAAGTCGTTTTCTACCTTTCTTTTTTGTTATCATATGTCGGAAACAATTTACGCTTCACTGCTAGCTGCGGATAGATCAACATCTATATCCCAGCGCAGGAACTATTAGATTAGGGTATTGATCAGCGGAAATGTTTAATTTTCTACACAGGCATGCGCTACTATCGTTAGACTGTGCCAGGGTTACTGAGAGACAATGTGCTGAACTGGAACACCAATGTGATATATACTTGATTTAGAAGTCATGTTGTGAGGTAGCATTCATGTTTAGCTCTAGCTATTGCTGTTGTACACGTAACACACACGTAAATGTGACTTGGATATTCGTGTCTGCGTTTGGCCTCGGTTTCCTAGAACTAGAAAACTGGCAGCCATTGAACAGCAAAAGCTGTTCGTGGGACCAACTATATTCTTTACTGGTAATATTTAAACCAAAGGTGTACTGTCGTTTAGTTGAGTTAGTAATTGTCCTAATACAAATCTGGAGCCGGCGATTATCAAATTGCATTTCAATGAAAAATATGTAAGGTAGGTTTCAAACAATTCAGTATGTACCTCTGTTCTGTTGTAGCTATGTAACTAACCTGTAAATATGGATTAGGTTTAAAATTACCAATCAGGATTAATGAGCAGGCTAGCCTGTGTTTATAGAAACTTATCTGTATGAAACTATATGATACGGCCTATAGAACAAGAAATGTAATTAGTTTTCTGGTATATTCTTGCATATATACATGTAATCGGTGTTCATTGCATGATTAGAATAACTTTGTTCGGAAACCGATTCAAAAATATATACAGTACAGTTATCCGGTATCTTTGGTGTTACTTTACTTCATAGTAATGTCTTAGTAATGAAAAATCAGTAGTTATTTTCAAATTTTTAAGCATGGTCACGTTTCTGTTCTTCGGCCAACTTTTTCTACTTTTCATGCCTCAAAGTTTTCAAAATTGTCGTAAAAATGAACTCGCATATCGGTTGACCCAATTCATCATACAACGCTAGAGTTAATAAGTAACTTACAATCATTAACTAATACATCGTGATCAAGGAAATGCGACTTCGTTGCTGCAAACGCGTCGTACCATGTATGCTAGTTGCTGGTACAGAAATGTTGTTCCTTCTTCGTGAATGATGAAATCGTCGGCAACATGTTAAATGTTCGTTATTTTGCTTTTGCTTTGCATTCTAAAACTAGCTCATAATATTTGCATGTCACAGTCTAAAAATCCTATCAAAATCTCGCGTAGATATTTCATTATTATTGTAGTGTATGTGAAAATAGCATTATATGAAAGCGTTGGGGAATTGTCCAGTTTCACTTTCTTTCAGACGAATTATCGTTCCACAAAAAGGATTTATTGAACTGAACAAAGAGTTGTATTGGATTTATTTACTGAGAGGCTTGTTTTATATATTACTTCAGTTGTGTTGTTATTGAAGTTATTAACTATCAACGTCAGTTCTTTAGGCAGTGTACAGTGTATTTCAGTTCTTGAAATCGCTCCATGATTCGAAAATGTGAAAACTGAACGTGGTACTAGATAGTAGTACTAAATACTGACTATGGTAACAATTATGGCGATTAGCGCCAGATCGAATTAATTGCTTATCCTAAAATCCTAATCCAGCTCACAATTTGAATAATGTTATTAATGTAGGGCAGTCAACATTGTGAGAACCTGTTTGGAAAATATTCTCAGGCCTGATTATTGTTGTATCACGTGTGGTTTCATGTTGCCCCTAACTGCCGGGAATATTAGCTGCCAAATATGTATGACAAATTGATCCCACTGTTCAACAAAATTGTTGTTTATTGGTTTCAGTAATTGCCTCATTTATCGTCTACGTATCGAATTGAGATAATTATACCAATTAAGAAACGTTGACCTTAACCTGTTTTGCAGCAATAAATGTGCTAGAGAAATACCTATTCGTGCCAGGCGCTATTAACTTAATAAATCGTGTAGTTTGTCTTCCACTCTAGATACCACTAATTGCAGGAGCTTGAAAGACTGCCAATTACCATTTTTGACATTGTATAGAACACCAGTGAATAATTGGAAATGCATTTTCTTGTGGTCTAATACTATATATCTCTTAATTATCGGCTGAGAATGTGATTGTTCGTCAGGTTTTCTCTGCTACAATAATCATAGGGTTATGTTTTGAGTTTTTAATAACACATGCTCCGAAATTACTGTCCGGTAGAGAAAGCAGATTGACGTTTGAGTTAATTTATCACAGCTTTTTGTTTGCTTTCGGAAATCCGAATGTCGTTGCTCGAGCGCATCCGATCAGCAAGCGACCGTTTAAGTAGGTTCAATGTCTTTGGTGCGTGATCTACTAACTCACAGCTAGACTTTAGTTAGAGCCTCCATTTTGTATGGAAGTTGCCCCATCCAATGATCGTATATTCATCAATCAAACGAATTCTCGTTTCGCATTTCAAAAAGACAAATGTGGAAACTGGCATCAGTCATTCTTGTCAGTTCGTTCGTGCAGCTTTCGTGCGTCAGCTGAACACGATTGGAACCTACGTGCTGGTGTGTCGGTTGTCAATCGTTCCATTAAAGCCGTCGGGAAATCGTTAAGTGAATAGTAAACTCTTGGGGACCGATCGTTAGCACGCATGGATGAAATACAACTTTAACCAAATTATGGAACAGAGTGTCGTTACCTTGGTAGAAAATCAAAATTTAAATTCTTTCCATATTCAACTCTATGAAGAGACGACATTTGCGGTTATGTATTCTACAAGCAGTCATACTCACTGCTGCTGTAAGTCTTCAATGATGACTACAACAAAATAGAATACCTAATCACGATTGCAATGATTTATAGACAAGTGAGAATTATATGGTACAACTCCAGACTTGGAATTAATGTACAGTGATTTCATTCCAGCATTGTGAGGTTGACAGTTTCTATTTCCACAAAATACAAGACTTTCAGCATATAGAAAACTCGACTGTCAAAGTCTGGCACTTTACCAGTACAGTTCTGTAGACCTGTGTGAACGAGGCGAAATTTCTTAAATACACGGTTGGAATTATTTCAAAAAATTCGTTCTAACTCACTCTGGTCACGATGATTAGAGCGACATGGTAATGAGATTAGAAAAAACACATTTATTTGCAAATTGTTCGAAACTATACAGTCATTAGATTGGATTTGATGAATAGGCCGTTTCAGATCTCCAGAATTAATATTACAGCTTCGGTATATGACTAATCGCAAATAAAAACTAGAACTGAAGAATGTACTTTCAGATATTCCTATCCATTTTGTTAATCATTCTGAATACGATGATTATTTTCTAATTATGCATTAACATTTAATGTTGTCTTAATTAATTTGGAAGACATTATACGATGTAGTTCGGAGTATCGTTCACTGCCTAATTTAAAATGGTGACATGGATAATAAGATAAGTTCACTTGCTAATAATGCAGTAGAAAGGTTTTGTTGATATGTATTGTATAATACTCAAACTGCTTCCTATTTTTTAATAGCTACTAATGTTCATAATTCTATAGAATTAGATTATTGCTGGCACCCAAAGTTGTGTGTCAATACTTTGAGAATAACTGACGAGAGCGCCATGTGCGACCAAGAAGTTCCTTTATTTTCATCTCCGGTAAGTTGTCTTCCATTCGAAATCAGTGCGTTTTGTCTTTCAACAGTAAGGAATGTGTTTAATGTACTATAATATATTAGTATAACCGTCTATGTATTACTTGTTGAACAGAAAAATATTCCACACATGGATCCTAACGAGAAAAACTTTCCAAATGGGTCATCTAATCAGAAACAGCCGGACGATGAATTTACTCTTCCAGACGGTAAGACAAAATAAAAATAATATTGTATAATGGAGTATAGATCAAACAAGGAATGAACTTTTCTACAAACAATTGGTCGTTGGCAATTGCCTGTCAGCTAATAAAGTTTTATATTCAAGTTATATGTGTTCCAATCAATTCAATAAAGTTGAATTTCTCGTTTTCTGTTTAGATGTTCTATCGGATTTGACATCCCTGTTTGACAACGGTGAGACCTTTTAACGAGATCCAGTGTAGATGTATCTTGTATCTTTTGTCGTTGCCTTATGTTTACCAGCCTCTTCCTTATTTTAATACTATTTATTTTAATGGTAGCTTTTTGTTTGAACAGAGAACCCAAACGACGATCAGTTTGTGCCTCAAGTCGAAAATAGTAAGTTCATTTTTACAATACAATGGACCTGTAAATTTGCACAGCTCACAAGGGGAAAATCAAACAACTATTTACTGTAAAGTAACTCTTCATGAAATTTATTACCTCCTTAAATTAAGCGCGTTCAGCTAGATAGAGGAGTAGCCGTAATTTTCTTCTTTTGGATTACGTAATCACTTATTTTTGAGCGACAGCGTGCGGTTTCGTGGGTTAAGAGTGTAAAATAGTTTCAAAACGTTTTTTCCATCGGTCTGGAGGGAAATTGTACGCAATCCTCTCGCGCGAGTCATAAAAAAAGGAGAACCTAGTTGATTGAAGTAACAACAACAAAAACACCGGAATATTATTCATCTCGGAATGGAAAAGTGTCACGAAAAGAAGTATTTTTTTTTAATTATCAAGTAAAAAATAATAGTACGAGAAAAATGAAGAATATACCAAATCAACAATCCGCTTCTACTTGCGGTTCGTCTAAAACTTTAAATGATAATATTTTGGGGAAAAATGTATTCTAACGTTGTGGGCCAGTTAATACTGTTTAAATAGTGTCAAGTCGCAACTATACTTCCGAATAGCTGTTTGCGGGATTTGAATCGGATTTTTTTGTGAATGGCAGCCATTGTACGAAAGCGGAGAAGCGTGTAAGAGAGTTTCACGCGCCGATGCTAAGCGAATGCGCGCGCACGGGTCGATCCATTCATAAAAAAACACGATTGCCGTAGTTCGCAGCGATATTTTTTCTCTCCTCTCGCGGACGGAAAGCAAACACACCACAGCTCGGATATCCCGATTCACAAAACGAAAGAGCTAAGTTTATTGCTCCTTTCAAACAACAATTACCTTTTCAAGAGCTTCCCACTGCGAGAAGTGGAACTGTATTGTCAATAACCCCCGTTTCTACGATCGAATTCTATTTCTCATGAGTTGCACCACTGGGATCGTGAGGGTTAAAGGAGCATAGCTGGGGATGCGAGATCTCGACTGCGTAGTTGCAATATATTTGTTATCGCGTTAAATCAACAGTTATTTTATTCGTAGTCTGTTTGTATAAGCACGAGGACATCCTCCTTATGAGGCAGTGGAGCGGATTACTGCTGTACAACGCTATCAATTAATTTTTACGCGATATTCATCCGCAGAAATTAAGAGCTATTCAAGCATGCACGACACAAAAACTTTATTTGCGGCCACTTCCGCCATTCGTTTATATCACCTTTCAGTTCCCTCCATAAAATCCATATCAACAAGTCTTTGTCCGACTTCAACCACTTGAGCTGTAAGCATGTAATTTACGTTTTGTGTATGCATCTGTCACAATTCAATTAGTTTAGTTTCAATTAGTGATTTGTGGAATTGGCATTTGTAACATAGTTTTTAATGTCAATAAAATCCTCAAAAATGGTAGCATTCACCAATATGTCTGAATGGAACTCCAAGTTGTAATTAGTTTTGTAAAATGATTTCAATTCATTGCGCTAAAGTAATCCTAAGGTTCAACGGTGACCTAATTATGACTCGTGTTTCTTACACATAACCGTTTTCTTTTGTTGCTTTTTCAGTTGTTTCTTTCGACAAAGAAAGTTCCAAACCCGATTCTAAAGTACCCGAATGCCTGAATGCAGTTAATAACCGAGATGGAAGTGCAAAAGTGCCGATATCTTTGATTAACAATGTAAGACTATGCGACAGCGTGTTTGCAGGAGGTGATCATCTTTCGCGCTCTATCGAATCCGATCTATCCGGAAACGTTCATCGGAGAGATTACCAACATATACAAGAACAGTTAAACCCTGAGCAGGCAATATTCGCTCAACAACAGCAGCACCAAAGTTTCCAAGTTTTTGAAGAGAATCGGAATAATTTTGCTTCCACAATAAACCGGGATCCTGGTCGAGGCGACTGGCAAAGATCTGCCGCCCGAGAGCTTCAAAATGTCGCGGCACGTTGCAGGCAGCTTCCGATATCGTCACAAATGCAGATGTACGGAAACGGAAATGAGACGGAGCGCCGATTGTCTTTTCACAGTCCGGTTGGGTACTACGACTGTACTACACCCACGACACCTTGTTATGACGCGTATTCGCCTTGTAATAGTGAATGTAACAGTTCATTCACATTCGGGAGTAACTGTAACCCTAGGAACTTCGAAGGGCACAATGATATCATCGATACAAATCGTAATACACGGGTTCGATCGTGCAGCACCGACTACAATACAACTAGCGACTGTTACACTCACAGTAAGGGGCCGATGGACAACGGTTTCAACGGGCCCTATTTGCAGCATTGTTATGCACAAGACAATTCGCACAGCGTCCCCGTTTCATCGAGTACTGAACCTCCTCCATTGTCGCATTTTCCAGTTCCTTTATCCAGTTACGTCTCCATGGGCAACAACGGAAATCGTAACGATAATAATAACACGATTAAACCTATCTCCGCCTACCCGAGCCCCAAGTATAGACAGTACCCAAACACCACGGACAGCAGTGATTACGGCCAAGACCCGTCATCAAATCAGTCCGAACAACAAGGAAACATTACATCATCAAACCCACATCTGGTGAGATCATCGTCTGCGTTGCCTTCTAACAGGGCCGAATTCCGTGTACCACAACCATGGTCTGGTGAGTACGAGGAATATACTGGCGTTCCATATGTCATTATACACCTTTTGAGTTTATCTAAATAACGGTATATTAACTTTTGTAAAAATTTCTGACACGTATAGGTGGTGTACTGTTGTCGCTGTTTTCGTTTTCTGTCCCTTCTTCCTGATCGGGTCAACCGCAAAAACACAAAATAAGGCTATCATTTTACAAAAACCTATCCGTTACAGTGAGCACAGAAGGCGTCTTGACAACGCTTTAGTTTCGTCATATCCCTACTTTAAGAATTCGAAAACTTGAACTTGTTGAATTACATACGAACGATATATCGAGCCTATTGGCCAGTTGGAACGAATATTATTCTTAAATGCCTCGAAGGTTTTTTTCTGTAATTTGTTTTCGATGAATTAAACATTGCTGTTGTTGGTTCGCACATCGTCAGGAAAGCGCGTTATTCGTTCAGGATGTATAAATATTTTGACACGTCGAATTCACTTGCAATGGAAATCCGGCTACCTGCCAAAAAAACATCAAAAGTATTTTACTGAAGAGTCTTTCTTCCTGAGCTCTTCCATTGTTATTAGTATTTTGAGATATTCTTAATAATATCCAGTTTTCTAGAAAATAATACGTTATTTTCAGAAGATTGTTTTCTTGTGATTTTCCCTGGTTTACCCGTGGAAGAGGTAAATTGCATAATGCTTCATCATTGTAAATCAAATGTCAGGCTTCACGTGGTTTAAACAGCGCGCTTCAAGCTCATATCGTTCGCAGTTGCTTTCTCTCTAGATTCCAGAACCTAAAAACACAACAATAGGAACTTAAAAACACAAGAATAACTGCGCTAACGGAAATCGCACTTTTTTTTATCTGTAAATATATCTCGATAATGAGCCTGAATGCGGTGAAAGATTATATTTTGTGGCATAAAATAATAAACGTATTTAAGTACTTAACAATTTGTGCGGTGTAAACTTTAACCAGCGGAAATTCGGTATAAGCCAATGAACTGAAAATGACAGTACAGCAGTAAACCTATTATAATTAGCAATTGATAACGAGATGTTATTTGTACTGTTATTGTATGCGTTTGTTTATTGTTATATCCAATATCTTTGTTCTTAATCAGGTTCGGGTCAATCCAGGTTGCAGGTAACATCGAGCTGTCTCGCCAATACAACAGCAACACCACATAATTTGAATCGTTCTGAAAGGTAGAAAATGAATTGAACCTTTAACAAATATACCATAACCTAATCACATCATCAATTACTATCAACAATGTATGGAGATCTAATCAATTTGCAGCTGTCATTTTAAAACACAACCAATATAGCCTAAAGTTATACTTACTACAAATATTCGTAACGAATGATAGAATTCGGATGCCTTTCAATGACATCTGTGCGACCTTATGTAACTAGATTGACTTCGTGCTTCTAGCAGAGGATACCGTGCTAACCTATTTTTTCGTGATAGGTTTTCATTAAAATAATTTGTTATAGATTACAGTTGTTCATCAATCTTGTCTTTATGAAAACATATTCCCAGAATTCGTCAACGATCTGAGAATTCTGCCTTACCGGGATATGCTACTCCACAGCGACATATAGTGGATCGTAACCACGCATACGAAAACAGTATACCGAATCACACTCCGCTATGGCGTCGTAACTCAGCGCCTGTTTTCTCGGGACTGCATCATAGTTTGCCCGACCATCAACAGTTCAGTTTAACTATTAAAGAGGTATTAAATACTTGCTACAAATAAATTGATTTGTAAATACTGGTTTATAACAATCTAAAAATTGAAAAATCACCATCACTTTGCTAGGAATTCTCTTTGAATGGCTCCGAAATCAGCACTGGGCCTTACCCCACTTCAGCGGCACCTACTCGTGTTAAAATTGAGGTTAAAGATGAAGGTCGGTAAACAATTAATTTAGGTTAACGCAAATATATTAAGTTAATAAGTAATTAATGTCTTGTCATTATTTTCATAGCTTTCTCCTTGACTTCCGGCAGTAATATGAATCATAGCTTTCCACAGTCTGGCGATTGTACAACACAAAGATGTGGACAATTAACAAAGGTATATAGAATATTGTTAGTCTGTTGAATTATTCGTAAAAAGAAAACATTACTAGAGTTTACTGGGCTTTCAGATATAGGTTTACTATTCTAGTTCCACAAGTAATCTACTTGATGTAAGACATTTAATTAAATAGTACATTTTTCACACTGCTAGAAACATATACTTGTACGTGTGTATTACGTTATAGAAATTACAATTCTTTTCACTCTAATATATTTTTCAGAGTACCAGTGTGACAAATTTGATGTCACCAAGCAGAATTCGCAGTACCAAACCAACTGTTGGAAACGGTTCATCCTTTTCTTACAATTCAAGTACAGTCGAGGAGCATCCGTCAGCGGTGAACACTTCGATTTGTTCTCGGAACGCCGAATCAGTTTTGCAAAAGCCAGCTGATCGACCATATCCCCCGGTTACTGTTGCAATGCCTATCAAAAATGGAAAAACAGAACCTCCGTGCACTCTCTCTCCTGGAAGCAATATTGATCCAAGACGACATCCTTCCGGCGACCAAACAAACGGGAGTTTGTTCCACTGCCAGTCTGATGCTCTTGTTCCAGATATGAACACATCAACAGAGTCAACGAGGTCTGTACATTTTTTCTGAACATCTGAACATCATGACAATATATTTAATTTGTATATGTAAAAATCTCCATAGGATAATTATATTCTTACCTGAAGATGGCGTGTTTAAGTATAAATGGATATTTAGTGGCTTGAATTTGGAGATTGGAGCTTTCACTGTTCTTAGTGACGATCATACATACTTTGAATGTTATTGAAACCAAGCCTTCAATTTTTTTTGCAGAGATACAAGCACGCCATACCAACGAAGAGGAAGTCTTCAACTGTGGCAGTTTCTTGTTGCCCTACTAGAAGATTCTGCTAATCAACATTTCATAACTTGGACTGGCAGAGGTCTGGAATTCAAACTGATTGAACCAGAGGAGGTACTGAGAAAATAATTTTCCTTGGAGGTTTACTTAAATGTGTTATCGAAACGTTTGAATCTGTTGTTTAAATCTACATCGAATTGTTCTGTGCGAGAGAATTACAGGAAAAAAGATTACGTTATGACATAGACACACACACACACACACATTCACTTCTAATTATATAAATATGAGTATCAACATTTTGATTTTATTGTAAGGTTGCAAGGAGATGGGGTCTGCAGAAAAATCGTCCAGCAATGAATTACGATAAACTAAGCAGGTCCCTGCGTTATTATTATGAAAAAGGCATCATGCAGAAGGTAGGTTTATTTTGAATTATAATTATTTTGTAGAAATCTTATCTTCGGTTAGAAACTTATTTTATAATTTTATTCGACTTACAAATTAAAATATAACACAGGTCGCTGGGGAACGGTATGTGTACAAGTTTGTTTGTGAACCTGACGCTTTGTTCTCACTTGCCGGTCCGCTTACTCCACCTGACAGATGTGTTTCTGCATTCGGCATGCATCCACCTCACCATCCTTATGCACATCACCCCGATTTCCCAAAGTTTAACCACCCCACTCATCATCCTATGCAACATCCTATCTACCCTCAAATGTATGACCAGAATATTCGAGGAATGTACCCACGGTATCCACAGCCTCCTTCGAACCCACACTCCCACATTTCAAACAGGTTCGTGGTACACAACGGACCCCATAACCCAATGTACCCTGGTATTTCAAATCCCTATCCTTCGTCAGTGCCTAAACATTTCAAGAGGCCAAACCCAAATCCTTCAAAGCATAATGAGGTAACTAGTGTCTCTGGTAATCGTAATACTATACAAGGGAATAATCCAGTGAAGGAATAGACACTTAATAAGTGCAGTAGTTTTTTATCCTGAATTCTACAGTAATAACATTTTAACTACCCTTAAATGTGTAAATGAAGCATTTTCGGCACTTAAAAATACAAGCTCATTCAGGTGAAGCTATTAGCTATATGCTATATGTAGAGTAATAATATAGTTGCCTCCTGTTTTTGTATATTATTTGTTAATCCTTCCCATACAGTTTCATTTTATTTTATGCTTTTTTCCTATTTTTATACAAATTTTTTATCTTAATTATGCTGTATTAAACAGCATATCATGAATGCTCCAATTCTATGTTGTTGCTACTGCCGGTCTGTCGAATGTATTTCGTTTCAAATACAGAAGTATTGTTGCCTTGTACAAACCCTTCCTTTATTTCACCCGATTAAAACCTCGCTGTGCAGTATTCAAATAAACCGTATATCGAAACAATAGGCATTACAGAAAAATATACATACGTACGCGAGATTATGAAAAATGCAACAAAAACAGCAGTAAAAATGATTCACAGTACCAATAAATTATGACACAAAAATAAAATAAAACCTACATGAAAGAAAAAATATTTGATTACACCAATAGCAAGAGTTTCAAGTTACATTGCAACATTCCAAAGTTATTAATTCATTGAAAAAATAAGCTGATTTCATCACATAGGTTTGTTAATCTATTAAACAATAATAGAGATAAATAGAGGAGTAAAATAGGCATTCAAAAATGATTTGCAGCCTTAATTGCACAGTTAGCATCATTTCTGCATAAAGTATTTAGTCGGTCAGGATGGAATTGTCATTTTGCTATTGTTGTTATGAACAAGCTGTATAAAAGTCTAACACTTGAGGTAAAGGTGTTAAAATTAAGCTGTAATTGTCTTCAATGGAGGGATACGACTGAGGTGCATTTTCTGTGCAGATAACCGTTCGATTTTTGTAAGGAAATCAGTGACACCCTTTTGATAAATGAAATGAGGAATTTGAAAAATAACAGATCTTGAAGAAGCTATAATACTACGGAATACGACAGTTCACATTGCACTGTATGCAATAGTCCATAATTTTGCGAACGAAAAACGAATGCAATTGAAGCTTTTCTAAACAACAGACTGCATTTAAGAACTTCACAAAATAAAGATCCCAGCAAACATCAAGAGCGTACGTTTGCAGCACTAACTGCCAGGTTTATGTGTTTCCTTTCCTTCAAACAGTATTCATGCTGGTCTTTGTCAAACCATTTACTGTCACAGTCAATCTCCTGCCACTTGGAGAGCAGGGCGTATTCGGGTGCACGAAACGCATCCAATCCTGACTGCAATGCTTTTTGAAATAAGTCTTCACCACTACAAAGTCATAATTCATCATTAGTGACTAAGAAGTGACCACAATAAGTAACATCACACTAGTTGTCAAACCTTGTAAATTTATCGCCACCACAAGCTTGTATTATGTCTTGTTTGTACCCGCAGAAGGTATTGTAATCGAAAGATCTCCAGAACCCGGTGTTACGAGAAATTTTGCTGGTTTCAGGAATCTGAAAGGCAATCATGTGATGATAAACTGCTGTATGTGCAATGACCGATAACAACGAAAAACAATGATACATACTGCATCCTTAAAAAACTGAAATGATGATGGAAAATAGAGCCTTTCATGTAGAACAGTATTCAGTCTAATGTGGTGAAGAAATTCTTGAGACATCTGGAAACAGATTATATGAACACATACTAATGTGATCGTGTCAATATCATGGATCAATAGATAGCTCACATGAATAAAACCAAGCCAAAAGAAGTCAGGAAATAGAAGACTGACTATATAAAAGCACCTGGTTATTCAACTGCAACGAACAAATGAGAGTTTCCGGAGGAAGCGCAAGCACAGCCATTTCGACCGATTTGATGTATGAATACGATACGCTCCCAGCATTGATCCATCTGGAAATTGAAACTCAACAATAATACCACCTATATAAGAAGACATATTTCCATGGTATGTTACCTGAGAGATAGTGATGGATATTTTTGCTTGTAGACATTGAGCAAACTCAGCGTTTCTGATGATTTTTCATCACTGAATTTTCCATCTGTCAAAGTACTGTTGCTGGTTTTGTGAAGTACAACCAGAAGGCCAACATTATACGGTTTTTCGGCAGTCATGCAGGCCTGTGAACAAGAGCTCTTGAAGAGAAGTCCTATTATGTTTTGAGCAAAAACATAATACCTGTTCAAACATCTGCATAAAGTATTTAAATTCCTGCGCCCCATCTTGCAGCGGTAATATAAAATCAATTTTAATTCTGGGTGAGGTCTGTGTGTTGTAGGTTATTACTCTCTCGTAAGGTTGGTTAATACACACAGTAGCAATCTAGAATAATCACGCTTAGTTACATGGAAGAAGTAAGATTTAGTATGCAGAAATCACATTTATTACTTCTCTCTCATTTTTTGTCACATCGACCATGTACTGGTAACCGACACCTGGCACGACTCTCCTCATCACAGTGCCCACATCAATATGTCCAATTTCATTACCATCAGAGAATTTGTCCTGAGACATATACTGTTTACTAATCGAAAACTTCCTAAATTTGTCTTACTTATAAATTCCCATATTTACCATAACATGCTCAAGTGTTGTTTCCCTGAGATCGCTGAGAGAGACATAGTCCTGACCATTTGCCTCATGTTTTGGATTTTGGTACTCGGCAGAGAAAATGATTTTTTTCTGAATTCCATGGTCAGCTTCTTTAACTATTTTTTCCCATGTGATAACATCAGCGTGATGATATCTGATGAAAATTAACCAAACAAGTAATCAAGAAATAATTTTTAAATAAGGTTACCACCATACTTGTTCGCATTCCCGTCCCTCCCAAGTACAAGTCTGTCATCAGGCATTCCTCCCTCTTTCACCAACACCTTGTCCATGGCTTGTACGATTGAGTAATAGTACTCATTATTTCTGTGTAAATACAGTCCCATAAAGATTCATGATAGTGTATATTATTTTTTTGACACAAAAAAAAAAGATTCGCGCATAGCAGATACTTACGCCATAGTGTAATTAAGCTGACGTTCAATGAAATACTGGTGCAAGACATAAAGAGCAGTTTCATCAGTCACTGGATGGACTGTAAGACTACGTCTTAATGGTTTAGTGTACCAGTATGGATCTGGTAATGGACTAGCACTATAGAAAAGCTCTAGGGCCTGTGAATAAATAAATGAATAGTTCATATAGCATGAGAATTAATTTAAGTTAAGACAAGGTTTACTTTATTTTGATACAGTAAAATAATCCTTTATACCTCCCAAGATCTAGTGCAGTTGACATTCAGAAATCTGCGAAAACATCTTGCCAATTCATAGCCAGGCATTTGCTTGTCATCATTGTACTCTCTCTCGCAAGTTTCGAGATGCGGACACACGCCTTGCATACTTCGACGTGATAAAATGAATCCCGGGCCAGAATTACAATAAAAGTCTGGGTCATTTTTAAAATACCGTTTTATGGGAGACATGTAGGAACCGTGACCTGAAAACATTTAAATAATCGTGTTTTTACGATGATTTTTTCTTATACTTTATGCTTGCGTTTTAATTTATACACATACCAATCCAAACAGCCTCTGTTTCATTCAGATGCATTGTAAAATTGAGTAAGTCTGGAAGACTAACATAGGAATTCCCAGTGACTATGAAGTAAAACTGATGAGTGTCTATATACTGGCTACATATATCTCGCAATATTTGGTACATCATGTTTGCTGACGGCAAATCCTGCAGTACTGATGAACCTTTTGAATAACAAAAAAAATAGGACACCTCACAACCACGAGGATATACTTATATTTTTTGCTCGGAAATCAGATGATTCTTTGAGCCTAGTAAATCGTGCATACCTGCCAGTGTGACATAGTTAAAACCACTAGTCTTTGATACGTCTACTCCTAATGAAGAGTAAAATGTCAGGTCTCCAGTTCTATCAATAGGCCATGCTGATAAATACAAATAAACAGTTTTTGAATGAAGCCAAGTTTAGATACCAATAGATCTATATACAATGATTGAAATATATTCATACATTCTCCCCAAGTTGCTGGAATCAGTTTTGAAATTCTCGATGTAAGCGGTGAAGTATTTATCACCGCCACAAACAGTTTTTTCTTGAATTTCAATTCTTTGGAAAGGAATGCAGGTATTCGCTGAGATACTGTATTAAAATCCCAGTCCAAACTCTTGAAACAAAAAATATAAATATTTTGCATAAGTATTCAAGTAATTATTCATGAGACCTTCGAATTATTTGCAGGAACCACAAACTGTAGAATTAAATTCATGCATATGACACATAATCATTCTCAGTAGAAATTATACACCATTGAAACTTTGTATGGTTTTTTATTACATTTTCATTCATGTTTTGTAGTTTGAATATGTGAATGAAATGGAAAGATACCATGAGCACTAAGCATAAATTGTGAAAAGACAATAGCTTTATACTGCTGCACATAGGTAATATGTCAGAAGTGACTATTGATTCAAATATACATACTTCCACTGGTACTGGATCTGGGTCCACTTCTATGGGAATTGTACGGTTGTCTAAAATCTTGGTGTTTGACCCATCTTTATGTGTCTCTTTGCGCTCTCTCACCAACCCCTCATCTGAATGTACCATATCTCGAATGTTATGTGATATTTAAATTCAGCACAATCGAGTAACCTATTCAATACCTCCATATAAATTATTTCTTCCTAAATGCTGATTTAAGGAGTCCGATGCATCTGAGTGACGGGTGATATGAGAATACAAGTAATGACTCGTGAAAGGAAAGAATATCAGAACTGTCAACAGAATTCCACATCCCAAACCTTTGATAAAGAATGTACATTTGGGATTGATAGACATTACTAGCAAGTACCATAACGTGTTATTCAACAATCATACCAGCACAGAACGGAAAAATGCTCTTTCTGTGACGACTTGAGCTTTTTACTGTCATAATAATCCGCTCAGCAGAACCTCGAAGCCCATTCACGTATCTTATATAGCGAAAGTGTAATTTAACTTAAACGGTCCTTACAGATTTTCCACGAAACTATATATTACGTCAGACACGATAACAAGTATAAACTATATCCGTAAGATGACGCTAGTAAGCTAAATTCTAAATTATCTGATTCAACGAATACTGTAGTCTAAAATAGTACATTATACATATGCTTTAGTATGATCTTTTCGTAATAATTAATTATATATATTTAGTAATGCAAAGTCGATACCAATACTGCACTAGGAAAAGCAACGTCATGATAATCAAAATCCACTTAATTACTGGTTTTACATATGCCACGGGTCATTGGTTTATGCTGCGTAACGATTCATTACTCGGCAATTTTATTTCTCGTGTACATTAGGATTTTTTTAAATTTACCACTGTATTGTGTTGTATGTTTTGTTTGCCCTAAAATGATGAAAATGAAATCTAATACCCGCATAATTTCANATTGTACGGTTGTCTAAAATCTTGGTGTTTGACCCATCTTTATGTGTCTCTTTGCGCTCTCTCACCAACCCCTCATCTGAATGTACCATATCTCGAATGTTATGTGATATTTAAATTCAGCACAATCGAGTAACCTATTCAATACCTCCATATAAATTATTTCTTCCTAAATGCTGATTTAAGGAGTCCGATGCATCTGAGTGACGGGTGATATGAGAATACAAGTAATGACTCGTGAAAGGAAAGAATATCAGAACTGTCAACAGAATTCCACATCCCAAACCTTTGATAAAGAATGTACATTTGGGATTGATAGACATTACTAGCAAGTACCATAACGTGTTATTCAACAATCATACCAGCACAGAACGGAAAAATGCTCTTTCTGTGACGACTTGAGCTTTTTACTGTCATAATATTCCGCTCAGCAAAACCTCGAGGCCCATTCACGAATCTTATATAGCAAAAATGTAATTTAACTTCAACGGTCCTTACAGATTTTCCACGAAACTATATATTACGTCAGACACGATAACAAGTAAAAACTATATCCGTAAGATGACGCTAGTAAGCTAAATTCCAAATTATCTTATTCAACGAATACTGTACTCTAAAATAGTACATTATACATTGCGTTGATATGATCTATTCGTAGTAAATAATTATATATATTTAGTAATGCAAAGTCGATACCTATACTGCACTAGAAAAAGCAACGTCATGATAATCAAAATCCACTTAATTACTGGTTTTACACATGCCACGGGTCATTGGTTTATGCTGTGTAACGATTCATTACTCAGCAATTTTATTTCTCGTGTACATTAGGATTTTTTTTAAATTTACCATTGTAATGTGTTGTATGTTTTGTTTGCTCTAAAATGACATCTAATACCCGCATAATTTCACTATGAACGCAATAACCCAGGTGTTAGAACAATCCAGAAAAAGATTAATTAACTTCCTCTATTATATTGTTATAGATATTTTAAATAGTCGACTCGTGGAGTCTTACTTTGAATCTCTGGAAATGACTGAACGGTATAGTTTCTCCCTGACAACTTTCAGGTATGTCATCTCATTTGATATATTTCTATATATATAAAATTACGTGCAGCTTACGTTTAATATTAACTGTACTATCATTACTTTTTAGTCCAAGTGGGAAACTGGTTCAAATAGAATATGCATTAAATGCAGTCGCTGCAGGTTCCCCATCTGTTGGAATTAAAGCCCATAACGGGGTTGTCATAGCTACAGAGAAGAAACAAAAGTCGATTTTGTATGATGAAAACAGCATTCATAAAGTTGAAACAGTGACGAACCATATTGGAATGGTTTACAGTGGAATGGGTCCAGATTACAGGTAGTATAAAAAATGGTGCTACGCAAATACCAATGCGCTAGCTTTCATCTTGATATTTCTGTTTTGGAGGGTCAGAAGGTTAGATATATTTATTCAGTGAAGAATGCAAGTGATGTAGCTATACGAATCCTAATATAGCGTACTTGACGTCAAACCAAGTTTGATTCAATTTCGGTGGACACATAAGTTTATTTTAAATTATGATCCATTTCAATTTTAACAGGGTATTGGTGAAAAAGGCACGAAAAATTGCGCAGACGTATCACAGAATTTACCAGGAGCCAATACCAACAACACAGCTTGTGCAGAAGGTAGCATCAGATATGCAAGAGTATACACAATCTGGGTAAAAAAAAATATGACATATATATTGAGTCAATTGATGAGTATAAACCAAAGTTTCACATCAAGCAATGATTATCTATGCTGAGTGTTTCATCACTCTTATTTTGTATTTCAGGGGTGTCAGACCTTTCGGTGTTTCGCTCTTAATTTGCGGTTGGGATGACGAGAGACCCTATCTGTTCCAGTGTGATCCTTCGGTTTGTAAACCAGTAGTAATTAGAAAACAGCTCATGGATAATTTATAATATATTTCCAATGAACGGTTTTTACTTGTCATTTTCAATAATTCATTGTTCTCCTTTATATTAGGGTGCATACTTTGCCTGGAAAGCAACAGCTCTAGGGAAAAATCATGTGAATGGAAAATCTTTCCTAGAAAAACGGTATGGTAGAATTAAATGGCATGCATCCACCTAACACCAGTCAGTCTGACTCCAAAAATATTTTATCAGATACACGGAAGATTTAGAACTGGAAGATGCAGTGCACACTGCTATTTTGACGTTAAAGGCATGTTTGAATATCAATAAATTGTTGTTGTCTAGATAAAGTATATAATGATTTATTGTGGCATTTCAAACAGGAATCATTTGAGGGACAGATGACTGAAGATAATATTGAAGTTGGAATCTGTAATAAAGATGGTTTCCACCGACTCATGCCAGCAGAAGTGAAGGATTATCTTGCTGCTATAGCATAAGCTCTTTGATGTAATAAAACAAATTTTTGGATTATTGTTGAACTTCATTTATGATGCAAGACCCCAATATATGGGCTGTTGATGGAGAACATGTTTCATATTTAGTTAATTACTAACAGAAAGTCATCACTACATTCACCTTACTGCTCTTTTTGGAAACATTTCATACAATTCTTGTATTAAAAGATACAGTTTAGTAGCCTGGAAACTTAGATGTTATTTTGAATATCATGAATAGGTGGAGGTTCTATTACGGATCTGCAGGAAAATACAGAAGACCCAAGTCTCAGCTGTAGAATATTGAATATCAAGTTTAGTTTGTCGTAACGATATCCTGGATATATCAATTTCAGTGCTTTGGAATAATTGAAAATTCGGATTGACGGTGTGATGGGGAAGGGTGTGATCACTTTCGTTGGTCGTTAGATGTCACCATAGAGCAAGAGTTTGGCAGAGCAGCGGTAAATTTTAATTCTTCAAAACTCTTGTCAGTTAAGAGGAGAAATGTTGGATAAATTGAAATTTCTTCTTGATTCGCGATTGCCAAAACATGGACTGGACTACAAATTGCAAGAAGAGTTCACTCAGGTAAAATTGTTGGAAATAAAGCAGGCGTGTATATGTAAAATTATGAAGAAAGTATTGAACTTAATTTAGGCATCAGTAGACATGAGAAAAGAGTATTCGGAGTGGCTCAGATACCGTGTTCTTTACATTGCAACCAACGAAGTTTTGGGAAATAATCCGGATGAAAAGACTGCTACAGAAAATGAAGTAGGTGTCTGCACTAATTAGAGAAAATGTTCTGAACTTTTTTGTGTAACAGATTAGTAGTGGGGTCCCAAGAATTCCGATTAATTGCTAGAAAGTTTTTGGAATATCCTTCAACGTTTATCTTTGTGAGATATTTTACACCAGTTTTGGAACCGCTAGTTACGTTATGTTATGTTATTTTCAGATTTTTGCAAATATTGCAAAGAGGATAAATGAAAGTGAGCTGGAAGATTGCTGTCACCATCTCACACTGCCCAGGACAAATACTATGAATAACATGGTAAGATTGTTAGTTATAGGCTCAGGAAGTGCTGATGTAGCGGTATGTTTGTAATTCTTTGTCATCTTTTGGAAATATGCAGGAAGATCAAGGCTATCAGGATACAAAGATTTTTCCAAAATATGTGGAAGACTTCCTAAAGACGTCCATGGAAGAAATCACTTTCTATTACAATGGTAACTATTGCATCGTTGCATTTGTGTTTTTGTCATATCACATGAAACATGGTTCCAGGTCTTCTGGATGTCAATGAGGTACCTATCCCATGTTCTAAGTTGGCAGAAGTGTTGATAGATGAAAAGAAAAAGAAACAGAAATATCTTCATCAAATTAAGGGTCTTCGAAAAACAGAAAAACAGTTGTATGGAGTTTATATGAAGGTATTGCTTGGATTATTGTAATAATAATTTTATACTATCTGTGTAAATCGATGTTATATTCAGATCCTTATTGTATAATCAAAATTTATTTTCCCGAGTCCAGGAGTTATTAGAAACTTCATCCATATTATCAACCATCCTGGCGAAGTACAGAATGGAACTTCAGCCGAGAAAAGATAAAGAATGCTTCAGAAATTTATTGTCTAAAATCGGGACAGTCGATGTCAAAGTAGAGTGAGTACATACTTTTCTCTTATGATTTTGGATATACTGCTCTATTAACTGCACCATCACTCTCCAATTCAGATCACTAATTTTGAAGCTCAAAACTGAACTGTACACTAAAGAACATGTTGAAGCTTTAAAAGCAATAAGGTATGGTATGGTGGCTCAGTCAATCAGATAATACTGTATGCAAATGTATTGGTAAATTATATGCAGTATGCAGTACTCACTCAGAGTGTCTATAACTTTCCTATGGTTTTTCAGATCAGAACTAGTAGAGAGAACTACTCATCAAAAGAAGGAAATGATTGCTGTTCAACAGCAGCTAAGTGAATTCAAAGTACTGGGAGAAGATTTCCGTTCGATGGTATTGGAATACAGTCACCTACGGGCAGAAATAAAGAAGCAACTTTGGTATTTGCAAAAATTGGATCAGTGATAGAACTATTCATTTCATTACTGCAAAGATGACATGTTGTGCAGCTGTTCAAAAAGTAAACCTGCACATAATAGAATGTGTTCATTCTCGAGAGGGGTCACGGAAGTGGTTATTATTAACCCATGAAATTACCTGCGAGAGTAAATGAAGGTCGGCACAATCCCAGGGAGTTTTTTAACTTTTGTTGTCCTATCTGACCTATCACATCATACAGCTCAGGTTGTATTGTAAACTAGGAAATCACCCGACCTTTAATATATAAAGGGGCGGTCGTAGGCCCATAGCCCCTTGTTCCCTGGGATAATCACCCCAAATCGCGATTCATATCATCTTCATGGATCATCGCAGCAAAAAAACAAAGAACGTACTGGTTACACACAATAGATGAAGTTATTCTTTAATAAATTATTCCTTTTTTTTAACCCTATACATTCACTGTACGGATACGAGACAGACTGTACTTTGCTGTGTAATTCTTGGTAATTATTGTAGTACATGTTATTTTCCCAGGCACATCAAAGTATTTGTATTGTTTGGAACATGAATTTTTGTACTTTATGTGATCAATATTTTAGAAAGCTATATAACACGTACGCCTACACTCAGAACTCAAAGGTCGTTATTGATATGTAATTCGATCAATAAGATCACATCATTTTAAATCGTATGTTTTTATACCATGGAGCGCGGGCAGTGTTGTGACGTCGAAGTAGATAGCTTGGCAGCGATGAGGTAAAATTATAATGCGTGGCTATATTGTAAATCAAGAATAGGAATAAATACGATGACAGATGATAATACCTGTAGATTATACGCTCAATTAAAATAAGTTACGTACGCCCCCAAAGTAATACTATAGTCTCTACTGCGTACAGTCCATGCGAAAATGAATATCGCTACTTCGATGGTGCCGTCGCTTTAGTAACAAAGAAAAATGTTCTTTTATGTGAAACCATTCTTGGTGACAATGTAATACCGCAGACGGTGTTGAAAATTATAACAAGCCCCGGTAAAAGGTTCGAAAAGATTCCCCTTGTCTTGACAAATAAACGAACTGAAAAAAATGTAAAAGCGGAACTAACTGACTACCAAATCATATGTCTACCATAGTGAGCCAACAGGGCGATGGAAATACTTGCTTTGATAGCGAATAGAATATTATATTTATTATTTATTATGATAAAATATAACCAAATTGATCAATATTATCGGTTAGTTCAGCCCAATAATCTCAGACATGTCGATGACGCGTTTTACGTCACCGATAAACAAAGAATGAAAACAAAGAGTCATGTGACTTCATGTCGACTTTTGCAGCGAAGGACGATGGATCATTAGATAATGGCGCAATGCAGTGACAAAAACTAAACAGTGCCATTAGTTAGTTATAGATGTTAGTCAGATGCCCGTGCTAAACTGTGGTAGAGTCATAAGTGTATTTTAGTTTAGATGTGACAGATACACAAGGTCGGACAGTGTAATTTACGATTTCAGCTTCAACAGAGTGCAGTAATTTTGGTAGGTTCTGTCGAAGATAAGACAATAATGGGAAGATATATGGATTCAAATTACTGCTACAGAGCTACTGTTCTCTTGTTTTGTTTGAATCATGTATGAGTAATTGCCAGCAGCACAATCATTCTATGGTTATGAGTTACGAGTGAACATCTCAATAAAACCATCAGGAATTCGTGTTTCTTCATAGTTATAGTTTGCTTTACCTTAATTGATCTAGCTGTTGGTCTGATTGGATCAGTGTTTCTGTCTTTTAGAGTCCAATAACCACACTCCCTGTATTTACACTTAGTAACGTACTTTAGTACCAGCAATGGCATCATCTGGTCAGGATTCAACCTCAGTCATGTCATCCTGTGAAAGCAACATAGATTCCCCCGTTATCCCGGACTTGCCTTTGGGAAAAAACGTATCGCTCAGCAATTTTTCACAGGTAAGAAATCTTTACCCAAATATAAAATATCTTAAAATTATTAATAATTAAAATTGTTTTTTATATTCATACATTCCTCTCCAGGTCATATTTCCGGATCTTTGTGACTATTTTGCTCCCGATAGGGATGTAAAAGCAACCTATAAACTGACTGAAGCAATTCAGCCGTCTTCCCGCGACTGGGTCGGTTTGTTTCCTGTGGGATGGACAAGTCCAAGAGAGTACGTAACTTTCGTATGGGCTCCGATGTCGGATCCCAAAAATGAAGATGATCATACAATCTCAGTGACGTTCAAAGGTGAGTGCTTAAAATTCATAAGCTTTTAACTGAATTAGTGCTATGCTTTATTACTTTTAGTTTGTATAAAAAAATTCCTTTTTATCTCCCACAGCTTATTATCTGCCAAGCGACAAAAACGAATTCTATCAGTTTTGTTATGTGACAAATCAAGGACAAATTCGTGGTGCCAGCACGCCTTTCCAGTTCCGCAACCAGATGGAATGCGATCGTCTCATCGAAGTCGAGGATGAAAGTGGAATGATTGTTCTGAAAACAAAAACTGCTGTTTTGGAGGTTGATTGCTTTCCTCTTTTTGAAAGAGAAAAGTTTAAAAAACTGTTTTTGTTAATTATCATGTTCGTTGTTTGCATAGGATCAAATAGCAAAGTTATCTTGCGAAAAGGTTTTCTTGGAAAAAGAGCTTTCTGACTTGGGTAAAGAAAAAACTTCAATTCAAACGGAACTAGCCAACGTGACTTCTCAATTAGAAGTCGCCCAGAAAAGCACAGGACAGTTGAATGACCAATGCCAGGTGCAGATTTATCCATTTTTTTGTTATTTCCTTCTCACAGTAAAACTTGTCGAATTGATATATGTGATTTGTAATTATCATATAAAATATTGCTATTTGACCTTTATCAATTGTTGTTTCAGAAATTGAAGGGAGAATTGAAGGAATTGAATGAGAAACTCAAAAAAGTCAATTTGGACATCAAAGGTGCAAGCAAAAAGATAGCAAAGCAAAAGCAGGAACTGGATGGTGCTGCATTTACAATAGCTAAATTGACAAAGGAAACGCTTGGGTAAAATCTTTGCTGAAGATTAATACTTTTGTTTCCGTATACCTTGGTTAACTACAGCTTAGTTGTAAAACCTTATGCTTAGAATGAAGGAAAAGCTTGAAAAGTCAGATGAAGCACATAAGGAAGAAGTTTCTTCCCTTGTCGAGCAACTCGACACCACTACGACAAAACTCAACGATTACGAGTGCACGGTCACTGACTTGAAGGAAAAAATCAAGGTGAGTATCTGTTCAGTGTTCAGATTTATTAGGTCATTGTTATTTGTATTTACCAGTATTTTTTGGGGATTTCATTGCTTAATCCTTCATTTTCGTGGCACAGACGATGAAAATGAAGTCGAATGATTTGCAACAAACGAGTTCTTCAATGGAATCAGAGATGCAGAAGGCAATGAAAACTCTCAAGAAAGAGAAGAATGAAGTGATTTCAAGAGCCCAGAGATTCAAAGAAGAGAAAGATTTGTTCAAGGTTTTTACAAGACTTTTACTTGAACTTAATAATGTTATAATTGATTGTATGAAAAGATAGGTGTTAACTGCAGTCATTAGCTTACTGACATTATATTGATTCTAGGAAAATCCTTATTATAGCTTATTGTAGATCTAGCCCAGTGTTTCCATTTTTGAATATCAGCCATTGTTTTCACTGAAGGCTTTCTATTACGTCCTTTAGATCTTTGCATATCTATGGTATTTTGTTTTTGATGCCTACGTGATGCGTGACTCAGTTTACCTTTTTTCTTATTCAACAAATCATGCCTGATCTCATCCTGATTTACTGACGCTTCATGTTATTCATGTTAATGAAGCATAGGTACCATCATCACACTCGTGAACGAATGAAATTATATGGTTTGACCTATAACATTAGATATCGTTACATAATACATGTTGGTTGTCAGAGGTAATATCACCCGGATGTTGATTAATAGTTTCTAGTGACTAACAGTGACACACGGTAAATTTGTTGTCAAGGGATGATTAGACTAAAGTGTAATTTTCAAAGCTCTTTTTCAAGCCAGGAAATATTATTCTGCTGGTACAAACCAACCCCACCAAGTCTCACACAACAAGCTAGCACTACATCTCAAAAACTAATATTAGTTGAACCGACGTGGTCAAACACTATCCTAACAGACAATAAAAATGTCAACACATACATATTGCTGTATTATCAAACAAGGGCTAAAAGTAGATCAATAGTGACAAGACTGCATCACTAAAACAATCGATGCTAGTGTAAACAAACTTTTGACACCTTAGCACGGCCAACAGCGGCCAATCTCCAAACTTATGGATTTGTGTTGGTGTACAAGTACCGGATCATTCACGGAATATATTCTTTGACAGGATCAATTCACACAGTCAGAAGAAGCTCGTCGTGACATCATGCTCAAGCTGACTGACCTCAAGCAGCAGATGAATCACAAGGAAGAAGAAATTAAACAGAAAAATGAGAGAATTCTTGCCTATGAGGAGAAGACTAAAATCATGAAACAGGAACTAAAAGAGGTCACACGTAAAGCAGCTTCTGAGGTATCATAAATATATATATATTTTGCAAACTTATTCACTAATAATCACAACACTACCATTGTAATTTTTTCTGATCACATTTAATAATACAATACAAATAATGTTNTAGTTGAACCGACGTGGTCAAACACAATCCTAACAGACAATAAAAATGGCAACACATACATATTGCTGTATTATCAAACTAGGGCTAAAAATAGATCAATAGTGAGAAGACTGCATCACTAAAACAATCGATGCTATTGTAAACAAACTTTTGACACCTTTAGCGGCCAATCTCCAAACTTATGGATTTGTGTTGGTGTACAAGTACCGGATCATTCACAGAATATATTCTTTGACAGGATCAATTCACACAGTCAGAAGAAGCTCGTCGTGACATCATGCTCAAGCTGACTGACCTCAAGCAGCAGATGAATCACAAGGAAGAAGAAATTAAACAGAAAAATGAGAGAATTCTTGCCTATGAGGAGAAGACTAAAATCATGAAACAGGAACTAAAAGAGGTCACACGTAAAGCAGCTTCTGAGGTATCATATGTATATATATATATTGCAAACTTATTCACTAATAATCACAACACTACCATTGTAATTTTTTCTGATCACATTTAATAATACAATACAAATAATGTTCAGAAATCTGCTATTGAGAGTCAACTCAGCAACAGTGAAGACAAATTGAATGCCTGCGAGGCTTCAAAGAGGTTGATAGCCGATGAACTCACTGAAGCCAGAGATAGACGAGATAAACTCATGTCAGAGTTGAACCAAGCTAAAAAAGTGAATATATATATAAATATATTATTTCCCGTATAAATAATGTAAAATAGACATTACCATCCCTGTATTTTGTAAACCAGTACTCTAAGATCTCTATATACTTATTCATTATCTATTTTTCTTCCCAGGATAAAGATCGCCTCTGTCGTGACCTAGAATCTTCCCAGAGACAGCTGTGTGACCTGGAAAAGCAGTATTTGAGCGCTTGCCAGAGAGCAAAACGAAGTGAGCAGAGGTTTAAGGAGAAGGAGAAGCACCTTGCCGAGGAAAAGGCCCGTGCTAAGGAACAGGAGAAAGAATTACGGGTAAAGTCGAATTTATTGATGTAGAATTACACTGATGTTGTCAAAACTGGAATGGCATGACTGTTCATGCAAGTATTTTATGTCGTTCATCTACAACTAATTATTGCATGAAGGAAATTTTGTGCAGTCAATATTCAAGGTTTCCTGCAACTACCCTGGGGGCAGTGTTTTAACAAGTTGTTTTGTTATTTTGTATTGTGTTTTTACCTTACTTTGTTTGCTTCAGGAACAAATTGTTTTACTTCGTTCTCAACTCGAATGCGCTGACCTTGCTGTCGCTAATGCCTCAGCCAAACAGGATAACTCAGATACCATTACCCAGTCGACACAGACAAGCGATAAGAAACCAAACAATGCAAGTGTGAGTGCTCTTTTAACCTGCATAATATCTCACAATAAATAAAGACCTTGCTTTTCATATTATAAATAATCTTTTGATCTGCTAGCCATCTGTTCGTAACATTTGTATTATTTTTTATTTAGTCCCAGACCAGAGCTGTTAATGAGATCAAGGACAATGAGAGAATTATTGGTGACATGCAATCACAGGTTTTTGTTATAATGTTTGCTATTGATATCAAAGTGAAACATATTGATGTTTATTTGTTACCTATTTTCCCAAGGTGGAAGATTTGCGTACAAGACTCTCCATGGGAGCTGCCGCCTACACAGAAAAGTACATGGAATGCCATAAGCTGGAGAGGAAAATGAAAAAAATTCAAGTAATCAAGATTAAATTTTATCTTTTCTATTGGCATATTGGTTTTATCACTTTTATTTAGGTTTCAATTATTTGTATGTTATTTCTTCGGTTCTCATGAAGTTTATATCCTTTTAGTGCGATATAATTTAATCTACCTCGGTTACTGTTTTATTCTGTACGTAATTCAAATATTCAATTCTGGTATTCTGTGCCAAGGCTCTGCTTCATACTAGAATAATATTTGGATCACGAGTTGATGATCAAACCTTTAAGAGTGATACTACATTTTCCTTCTAAAGGTTTGGCAGTATTTGTTTGAGTCACATGATGAATACCAGCTGTTACCAACTTACTTCCTTCACTGTATTAGTTTAATTACGTATCAGTATGATGTAAATTATGTGTGTGGTTGAATCACTCACTGATGTTTGTGAATTGTATGTGTTCACATAGGTTATTAGGTTCACTGTCCTATTTTTGATTCGTTTCCTGATTGAGTTTAGATTACATATTCTCGTATAGTAGTGATATTGATAATGTATCAGATCATATATCAATTCCCCTTTCATTATATTTTTCAGCATAAACCTGCTCCTAAAGTCGTTGCTGCAGTCCAGAAATCTTCAGTTGCGGAATCTACAACCAGTGACTCTCAGGATGATTCTGCTCAGGTAAGAAATGACAACTACTTTCTCATATGCTCTTCTCTAAGTTGTTACAATAATTTATAATTCCTTAACTAAACCTCCGAACGTTGTTACACTAGAAAGGAGAAAAGAGTGGCTCGAAGAAATCTCGGGACAAAAAAATCTCGACTTCAGAAGCGACTGACGCTGCCACTGCCGGTACGCCAGACGCAACTACTGAGGAGCAGACGGCCGGCGGTAATTTCATGTCTAAGTTAGAGCAGCTGTTCATGGCAATTGCAGACCCAGATGCAGAAGAAAAGGTAACATCTTAGCGTATCAACCTCGCACAGCAAATACATTATAAGTAGCATGGATGAAATCTATGGTAATCAGTTCAACCCGTTTTATACATTTACATATATGCTTACCATAAGAATATTGTAAGGACTGTTGGTCTGGGTTTAATCGTTTGAAATTAATAGACTGAAAGAATTGTGTTTAATTCAATGATATTATGTAGTAGATTTGTCTTGTAATATTGTCATTGGTTACTTTGCCTTATGAGAGAATTGTTATATCCAGGAACAAGCAAATCAATTGCGAATGCAGTTGCAGGATTTGGAGAAAAGTGTACAGTTCCAGCATTCCAAGTACAAGAAATACAAGCAGCTTTATGTGGTTGGTCCATTATACTGGTTATTTGAGATGAACCTTATAAACTATCTCTTGTCCGAAGTGAATTTGAATAAAACTTATCACATTTTGAACAGGAGGGAAAAAAGAATCACGCAGAGGAAAATGAAAAGGTGAGAGTGGAATTGGAGAAAGTGCGAATCGAAGCAGAACAACTGAAGACTACTAAAGAGCTCATCGAACATGAGAATGAAGTAAATTTGACATCAATTCCATATATTCTATTATGAAAATTTACTTTTACTTGAATAGGGAGAATTACAGTAGTAGGCGATTCATGTCCATTATCATCTACTTGTTTATTATACATCATCCAGGCATTGAAAGAACAACTAAAAGAGTTTGTTGAAAAATCTCAAGATGAAAATGTTCTGAAAACACGAAGATCGCAAGGTAGCAAGACATCTTTTGATGTTCCTGCAGAAAATAAAGTTACCAATCAACTTGGAAGGTAACTTCAATATTTATAATGATTTGTCATTCTGATAGTTGTATTAAGAAATTGATATTGATAATCATTAATATGATATTATGTGAAACGTTTTAGTGGATCAAAGTATCCTCACGAAACTGCAGCAAAACCCATACTTCTATTCTATGCGAACCCATACTCCAAACAGATACAAGACAGAGAAGCGTTGAGGTAATGATATTTATAGAGGAACAAATGTGATTGTTGTTTGAAAACACTATTATTACTTTTCTTTATTTTTCAAAGCTCTGACAGTGAAACCAGTGGTGAATATCTTCCAACCAACTCTGGCTTTTCTGCCCTGGGATTATGCCCTAAAAACCAATCCTCTGATGACTCGGACGCTATCGAAATATCCCGCCCACCGATTGAAATCACTGTAAGACAATTTTCATATCAAATGTACTATTAGTAATGTAAGATTATTGTATATGTTCTATGTATTTTAATATATCTTGAGCAGCCAGTCATCACCGGTGTCATAAATCGTCAGCCTATTCGGTCTCCTCCTCTCATAGAGATCATATCTGATGAAACAACAAGTGATGAAATGTCATCCTCTTCACCGGCTATAGGAAGTGGTGCAACTCGTAAGGCTTGCAAGTCTGAAAGCTCTGATAAATCCAGCAGCGGAGGCACCAGACGCAGGCGCACAAACAAGGCTAAGAAGCTAAAAGCAAAGAAAAATTATGCATAGAATCTGGAAAGTAGTGCAGTCCTTTAATATGATGTTCCTATTTTGGTGAATTTTTTCTTGTTTTACACAGTCTTGAGTGAAAATTTATGTTTTGTATCCATGTACATATTAAATAATTGAAAAATTTTTGATGTCTAGTTGCTTTTATAGATGTTTGACGTTGTATATGCTAATGAAAAATGTTAAAAAAAATGCCTGTTACTATTTTTAATCGGATTCGCTTCTTTAATGCTCATAGTGTTGGTCGTGCTTTTTTCATACTTTTAATCAGCATTTAATATCATGAATTTTTGATTGATAATGGTTAAAGGTTAATGTGCGTTATGTGAATTTTTTTCTTGCCATACTTCTAATTCTATTCAAGAAATTTTAACCTGATTAGGGTCGTGATACTTAGATAAGTAATTAGAAGATTACAGCTTAACAAATATCTAGATCTAGCGATATACTTCTCTTGAGAATGATTTAGCAATGACACTTGAATTTTCATGTTATTTTATACAAATTATGGGTTTTACTGGTGATTTTTTATTTCTAGCTGTATAGTGTATTGTCGTATAGTTTCCTATATTATACCCACATATGTAGTTCTTTCGCTGATTGACGTACTTTATGTTGTCAGTAGTCTCAGATCGTGTTCTATACTATCTTGAATCTGAGAATTTGTTAATCCATTAAGAATTCCTTCTCATATTTAACTGGTAGGATATTCTTTAACATCTGAATTGGGTTTTCAGGATCAGATTATATTTTCTTGGACTTTCCGATGTTTTAAAAAAGCACTTCCTACTTCTGTATGTAACAGGGAAAGATATACCTGTTCAAAACGTGTATGTACCATATATAGCGTCCATGTATGCAATGTATGTAGACTGCTGGGAGTACATTTTAATTTGGGAGAGTATGCTTATCATCCAGCTTTGTTTCCATTTATTAGTTTGTTATTCATGCTAACTGCATCCATATTTTACCCGGTGTGATTACTAATTTCTCATCAGAGGCCCTTTTCTGATATATATTTGGGCAGTGTGTAACTTATACATCGGAATGTAATCGAATAAAATATATCTAAAAAACATATCTTATTCTGCAGTGCATTCAAGGTGTGACCAAAAGAACGATCATAGGATGTCCTGGATACGTTCCGAAAAACACATCGTATGTTGAAGATTATTACTATATGTACAGTATATGGAACATTTGTGTGTATGAGATGCATCCCAGAATAATGCATTATATTTCCCCTTTATGTACCCTAGTTTCCAACGAGCTCTATAGCGAAACGAATCGGCGAATCTATACAGTATATGGATACACATGCCTTTAATTACGGCATTGCGATAATATTCTATATTACATTGCAGGTTGAGGTTTTGACGCAGTAACAAAAACGAATAACATTTAAAAAATGCTTTTGACATTCCGTAAATTTATCGCGCCTTTCCAATATCTAAACATAGATTTTATTGCGTTTATATTGATGTTAACAATGAATTAAGTACCAGTAGTATGTTCGATTGTATCGTGTAAAAAGTCATTAAAGGGCTCTAAAGTACTGTGGATTTTAATTCAATCGATTGAAGTCTCTCTATTTGGCTCTGCTCAAACACGACAAGCCGCTGCCCAAACTTATACATATTTACATGTGAAATATGGGTGAAGATTACCTTTTTCTCACCTAGTTTCAACACCTATTTACAGAAGAGTGTCCTAAATTGGTGGTTCGCGTGTCTGCTTATTACGGTTGCTGAACAGTCATCAATCGAAGGGTTGGGTGAACTGCAATTACTTTTCCCAGGACCCCCAAAGAAATATGAATATAACAGAAGCGGATTTGTTTTCGCTTACAAAATTTTAACTAAAAGTTTTAACAATGGCAATATAACTGAGTAAATATTATACTGGATTGAAATACCTGCCGAAGCGCAAAGCAACTAATCTTGTAATAGCAGGTTTTGAGGTGGCTAACAAACCCAGGAAGTTAAATATGAAAAGTTTGCGGATTGACGTAGGTCTGTTGCTTTCGTAAACAGTTGCGTGTTTCGAATTCGCACATCGATGTAAACAGTCAGTGAGGATGTTCAGTGCGGAAGACAGTGTATATTGGTGTAGCCTATAGGATAGCATAACATACGGTTTTTAAACATATGGCATGATTAGTGTTTTTGGCGTGGTAGATGGCGTACGTATTCCCCTCAACAGCGATCCTAAGTGTTAACGCAAATCATGAAAATATTCCATATCGAACTCTTGTACAGCTCATAATTATATTATTATCATTATCACAATTACTCTGCTGTTTATAATTGCATCGAATTTTAAGTAGAATGTTTTTAAAGTTTCATTCAGCAAACAACGACCTTAATGATATGAATTATTCAAACGCGGTCCAGATTTTTTTTTGAACCATGTATTTGATAAGGCTGTTTCTTCAAAGATTATAGATTTTCTTCAAATAATGTATTGAAGGCCTAAGGAACTTAATGGCACCTCATTTACGTTTTTTCGTATTTCAACTGTAATGCACTAAAGGCAATATTTTAAGTCGCTATTGATCGGAGCTGCTGCGCTTGGAAATCTTGAAAACTATTTATCGTCAAAGGAACGAAAAAAATTGGACAACTTAACCACTCCCATCATTGAAATCATTACTTTCGATGACGGAACAGCAACCCTGTTGTTCGACTTATGCTGTGGAGGAGGACAAAAAAGATAAATCCAAACTTGGGGCTGCTATTGGCACCGAGACAAGATGGATCGTAATATTAGTGGTAACGTACTTTTTTCTCGCGCAAGGATTCACCATAACATGTTTTGGACAAGTGAACAATATCATCAAAGATTATTTTCAAGTCGACATTGAATTCGTTGACTGGCTTACTGTGACACCTTCAGTGTCAAGCGCAATATCTTTATTTCTGGTGACATTGATGACCGCATCTGGATTGGTTGGTCTTCGAGCCGGGTGTCTTGCTTCCGCCTCTCTCATGATTCTGTCCTTTGCATGCACTGTTACAGCAACGATCAAAAGGTACTTTTGCAATATGTAAAGGAATGTAGAAGAATCCGCTCATAACAGAATCGTTTATAGTCACTTTTCTATAATAGACCAAAGTAGTTCAACTTTACCAGTACTGAGAGCCAAAACAGTTTTTTTTTTATCGAAGTACGTGGACTGAATATATGGAGAACATGGAATCATTATTATTATTTTTATTTTTAGATCTCTTTTCTTAATGGCGGTTCTGGGTCAGTTTCTTTCGGGTGTGGCCAATGCAATTAACTTTTCCCTCGCTCCCCTCGTAGCATCGAGCTGGTTCCCGAAAAGTGAAGCCCCCACAGCTATAGCTCTAACGTACACCGGCCTTCACGCAGGATTTATACTTGGATTCATCATGCCCACTCAGATACTGCCTGAAAGAAACGTTTTCCGTGCTGATAATTTTCATACGGAATCTTCCGACGATGACTGGGCCGCTGAAGTGTCAGCCGCCCTTTCAGCTATATTTACTTCTTTCCTGGCTGCTTCAGTGATATTCGGATTTCTTGCATTTCTGTTCATATCGGATATGCCAAACTCATTACATTATTCAAATAATCTCGACTCTGAACAGATGGACGCCAGGAGAAAGCTGATGGATGAATCCAGACAAGGCGAAGGAAAGAATACACTTCGTAGGAAAATGAGTGTTGCCATTCTAGAAAGGACAAGCAAGATTAAATGGGCTACGAAAAGCATTGTAATCGCGTGGCTCAAAGATTCAAAGTTCTTGTTGGTAGAAAAGAAATTTTTGCTTTTGGCTGTTCCGCACAGCATTATTTTTGCTTCGTGCCTAATCTGGTTTGCTATTATGTCAGATGTTTTGAGAGCTTGTTCATTTAGTAACGTGATGTTTACTGACGTTTTGAACAAGCACCAACATAATTCCTCAAATGCGACGTACGTCACAACCTCCAGTGTTACAGCTGGTTACGTCATGTCGTTTTACTGTTTCGGAGCTCTTATAGTAGGCGTATTTACTGGAAAACTCATGCAGATTTGTCATAATACATATAGACAAATTGCCTGTATGTCTTCTTGGGGATTGGTGCTTTCGACAACAGGTCTATCACTGGGATTTCAGTTCGGAAGTATCGAGACAGTTTACATCTTCTCTTTTTTATTCGGGTGTTTAGTTCCAATCTCAGTATCTGCTTTGTTCACTATAGTCAGTAATGCTATAACCGAAATCGACAAGCTTACTGTAGGTACGTGGTTAGCTATTTTTGCAGCTGTAACAGCCGCATCTTTACCGTTACTCAGTAGACTATTGTTTGCTAAATTTGGAGTATTTGCAGTAGAAGTTTTTCAGGTGGGAATTCTTACATTAGTTTCCTTTTTTACACTATTTGGCGTAATTTACATTTAGAAGTTAAATAAACACCCAATTGTTTGATTTTTTCTTTTTTCATCGACTCAAGGGGTTTTACTCATGACATAACAGTTTGTATGCTTGTAACTTTTCTGGCTATAGAAACATTTACCTGTTAACCGAGTTTTGACAACCAACTGGATTCCCTAATTTTTCTCGTGTAAAATCTCCTGCTTCGAGAAAACCGAGTACAGTGGTGGATAGTGTATAGACTGCCTCCAGCGGCAGGAATCCGTGTTTGGAACTTGGTTGTGTAAACTGAATCTATCATTGTAGATACCTGAGGAACACCTGTACTTTCAATTAGCTGTCCAACAGTAAATGTAATTGTCGTAATCGTTAATGTTTCGCTCGGAAGAAGAAAAATCTTAGCAGATAGAAGAAATGAATAACATTTATCATAAGGCAGCAACTGATGGATACCTGAAACGTCTAAAACAGGTATGCTTTTCTAATCTAGCATTAAGGAAAGGCTGCGGGGACGGCACGTCTTTGTGACGCACACAGACATCGTCCCGTATGACATGGATAGTATTATTATATCGACCCGTAAAGATTTCCATGGCTCACCAATGGGGGCTCATATAAATTCTAGTATCTCACTCTTGTACCGTTTTGTAGTATCTTCCCAGTCAAACAGATTTTACTTTGTTTTTAAACCCTAAAAACACGAGAATGCTTTTTAGTAGCATGACAGTAGCTGCTTCGATACACTGGTGTATTCCCTAACTACACTAAAATGTGAGAGAACAAGGATAGTCACTAAAAAAACGGAAACTGTAAACTAATCTATGGGGACAGGGTTGAGGTTAGGATTTGCTTTTGTCATTTACATATTCCAATGAGCTTACTGATTTTTCCTGCTTTTTCACATATTTCAAGGATGTGATGCCCTGATGCACTCCTATATATTAATGCTAATTCTTAATCGGTACTAGTGTGGTCTGTCCGAAAACCTGGTTACATGAGGGTAGGTGAGCTGTGAGCTCACGTTTTCCAATGTTTGCTTAATGTTATAGGTTAGTTGATACTAATCCCACCCCTCAGCCAAGCTTGAGTCCTAGACTACCCAAATATAATCAAATGTAACTTCTTCATCTATTTCCTGATGATTTAGGCAACAAAGAAAGACCTTAATCTTCCTGATGATGATGGAATGACACCTACACTATACGCAGCTTACCATGGAAATTTGGATGCACTGCGTCTTTGCTGTAGTCGTGGGTATGAGTTTTTATGCAAAAAGATAGTTCCCTAGATTCAAAACCTTACTGGAACATGCAGCCATGATTAGACACCCTATGTAAATTCCCTCAATGAAAATAATTCAAATGAAACGATATTCATTTTCTCGTTTAAATTTCGATACTTACAATAGTATTCACCAAAGCAACAAAAAAAAATTAATAATGTGGTGACATTTATGTTATATTGATAAGCAATGCTTGTTTTCCTCATTGACAATCTGCATATATGTACACATCACAGTAGTTTATTTACCTGGTGGCTCTGTAAATCATTATCGTAAATTACGACACCCTGACAGAACGAAAGCAGTATTTTATGAAAGTTATATTTCAAACAAACTTTCCATTGTGGAGCAGTTGTAAATGATGATAGTCTTATCACGTAATATATAACAACATTATAGTTAGGATATTTAGTATTCTGGGTTTCTTCTCTTCCATAAATCCATCCAAATATTTATACCAAAATTCATATTGTAGCCATTCCTACTACAAAAATATTAACCAAGTCTGAAATAAGTGTCAGATGATACTTGTTGATGATACTTGGTTTGGTGCTATATTGCCATACTAGTGATATATGAAAGTAATTCAAAGCATATCTATATATGAAATTCTATATCTACTTGTATACTGCAATTTAGTCAAAGATGTTTTAAATCTGCACTATTAAATCAGTACTACATTGTGGGTAGGATTTTATAGCCAAATTTCCAAGATAACATTAAATCAGGATCTAACATTGTCTCATTATTTTGCCCAGTAGTTGTTTAAATGCTTATTGAAATAATATTTAAATAAATGATAGTTCATTTTTGCGAAATAATTTGTATTCCCATTTTAATTTAATTTAATGCTTTCAGTGGAGATCCCGACCGGTGCGATTACACAGGTAATACTTCACTGCATTTTGCTGCCGCTAATGGTCACATGAACTGCCTCGGGTTCCTTGTGTCATTCGGCGCCAATATTTGGCAAATGGACAACGATTATCACACACCAATGGATCTTGCCGCGATCCGGGAAAAAACCGAATGTGTCGAGTATCTTGATGGAGTTCGCTTGAAACAAGAATCGCTGGATAAAAAAGTAAATTCGTTAGCTTTTAGTCAAGCTCTAAGTCTAATATATAACAAAAAATTCATTGCATTGCAGAAAGTTGGGAAGCTGCAAGAAAAGGCTAAGAAAGATGCAGAAAAACGTATAGAAAAATATGAAAAACTTCAACAGAGGCATCAGAAAGCGTTGTCTGAGAGCCAGACGAGGTAGAGTTATGGAGAGCTTCATTGCTTTTTATTACACTTACCTTGCCAATCTAGATTAAAGAGGACCTTTTTATCTCAATTTTTACCTTTAGGAGAAATGTTTATGATCAGGGCAGTACTTCGTCAAGTAAACCTGGCTGGTTTGGCACGTCAAAAAAATCCGGTACTGCAACGAAATCCATCGAGTCTAGTGACCAAAATATTACATTCTCCCAAGCAACTTTTGAGAAAAAAACAAATTCTGATCTCAAGGTGCACTTCATATTTTTGTTCAAATATTTAGGGTTCAATATTGATTTAGTGATTGATTATTCCTTCAAATTAAAATTGTACTTGCAGAAAAAAATCAATAAGCAAAAGAATAGGACGGCCGGGAGTACAACTACATATCCAGGTTTATCAGACTTCAAAATATCTGAAAACGATGGGAAAACTGTGCGGTCTCTTGCAGGTGGTGGAATTAACTGTAACTTTTAACGTTAACTTTTCATCCCCTAGTATTTATTCCCGTCTTGTCCATAGATGAGTTGTGATCTAATATATAACAAGAAAACTTGAATTTAAAAGCTTTGATTCCAGTGTGAATTTTATTTAATTGCTGTTAACATTTATAGGTGTACCATCGGAGAAGAATTCCAGCGTTTTGTATATTCCCAATGAAAGTATGTCTACAGTAAATGGAGACAGCAACGATGAAAGTAATAATTCAGGAAAGAGAAAAACGATCCGAAATGATCTTTTCTCTGCCCCCATGCAAAACTATCAAAACCCTTCATCTCGAAATGGACAACCATCCATGCCACATTTTGGAACCATAGCGTTAAGGTATTTAAGATGATACTTTCACTATTAAACTAGGTATTTTTTAGGTAGTTAGTTACTTGGTAACTTTGTTTTGTTGACAGATCCAATTACACATCTGCCAATTCTATGTATTCTGCACTTCCCGATAAGGAGGTTCCATCCCTACCTCCGCCTTCATTAGTACCTGGTTAGTGAATAGTGTTTTATTTTTGAGCATACAAGTAACTGAACTTCATCATTCATGATAAACATAAGAAATGTATGAAAATTTCCTGCTTGGTAAAGAATTTAATGTTCTTCACTGCTTTTGTGCGAGTAGTTCCTTGACTGTGTCTGTTTTTAGCCATGGGATCGAAGAAGGATAGCTCTGGTGCTTCCAAGCATAATGACTGAAATATTCATTAACAACTTAACGAGAGTTAATTTTCTTTGTGTGTTGTTGTTTAGACTAATTGTTTCATGTTTGTCGGGATTGTTAGTTGTTTATTTGTCCTACTTACGGCATTAGATCCGACTTTTTTGGAAAATAGGCTTCTGTCGCCGCTACTGGAACCAATTGATGACGTAGTGCAAGGTATCACTGTATATATATATTTACTGGAATTCCAGATCACAAATTTAAAAGAGATTCCAGCAGTGACCTAGATGATTTCGATGAAGATGATACTGATGCTACATCGCTGGATACATTTTTGGCATCTCTTCAACTGGAGGAATATTCCAGGCCGTTCAAGGTAAGTTGAAAACCAAAAATAATAAAAGAAAATACCCGATGCTAACTCTAGATCTTGCTTTTGTACAGGCTGAGAGAATGGATATGGATGCGTTATCGCTGTGTGACCATGATAGTTTGAAACAAATGGGACTGCCTATGGGTGACAGGTTGAAAATATTGAATGCGTTGGAAGAAAGGAAAGTCACCATGCAATCTCCGGGTGATATGGAACTAACTATGTTTTAGCAGCTTCCTCTATTCAAGGATGCTAAATTGTACTGTTACTTCATTTTGTGGCATGTGACTATTCTTAGAAAGGTTGTTTCATTTAAACTAGATGTGGGTTTGATTTGGTTAATCTGTAATATTATGCTACATTAACATCGTCTTAGTTATTTAACGAACTTTTTTTTCAGGATTTTTAATGGGGAGCTATAAGTGATATAAGGAGATAGTGAAGTGTAAACGAGGATGATTTCATATAGAATATAGATATACCTAAATATCAAAAGTATGCTATTTATAATTTGCTACTAAATTCACTGTACTTGCTTGAAGTTCCCAAATATTCACTGTTATAAATCATGTATTAATGTGAACATGGAAGTGGGATCACAATTACCTAATATGAACTTTAAATTTTCTGTCACTGATTTTAAGCTTCAACAAAAAATACATTTAATTTTTTCACTAATTACATCGACTTGTTACTGCAACTTTTATCACTTCGTTTTACTTTTAGCAGCGCTCTTAGAATTTTAATATTCATGTGAAAGTATTTTATTTTTTCCATGACGAATGATATTTTCCTTTTAAATGTTGTACTTCAATTTTACATCTAATCACTGTAGTTGTCAAAATCATGTCATTTCATCTGCAATTTTGTGATTTCTATCTCTTCTAGTATTCTAAAGCAATCATTCCCCTTTTTTCAAAGCATTTTAGTTTGTTCAAATGCCTTTAATGACACCTTTCAATTTCTATAGATTTGGAATCTTTTTTTAAATGATGTTATGGTGCTGTACTATACTACTCATTGTGCCTACTTTTAATTTTTCTGATTATGCTGTGATAATTCAATGGTACAGCTGCGGCTCGATAATAACTTGTGGAGCGGGGATGTCATGTTCCATAATAGAAGGCATCCCACCGGCTTGTGTATGACTTCTGGAAGTGATGTGATTGATGATTTTAAGGTCCATTTTCTCCAGGACTACCAGACTAACACTCAAAAGTTCCAAATTACCAGAACACTGATATGTATGATTTTTACCTTCTGTAGATATTCATGAACCATTTTGCACCAATCACTCTGTTGCTGTATGGTAGTTTTAATTACAATCGAGGTATAAAAGAATTTACTGAAATTTGACAAGATATCGTTTTTGAAGGAAAGCTTTCTAGATCTTGTTCGGGAGCTTCATCCCACTCATCGTGAACCACTATCAACCTGCAGTGACCCCGACTGGGGACAAGCTCTTCCATTAAAGGCTTACCCAGGCAAAGCCGGGTCGTTATGCTTGTAAATAATAAATAAGGCAATCGGGAATGACGTTAAAAGTGGCGTAGGGTTGAGTATTCAAGATAACCTGGATAAATACCAAATAGAAACGTCGGAACGCAATACCATTACAGTAATGCGATTGTTAATAGAATGTTGCTAGCCGTCATAAATAAATCAAGACTATACAGATGGCGTTGGAAGCAACGTAAGATTGATTACGCGTCGTGCTCGTGCTGTCGTCTTAGTCATTACAATAACATGCATAAATAACAAGTAGGAACGTCCGAACACAATACCATTACTGCAATTATTCAAGGAAAGTGGCTAGCTGCCATAAATAAACAAGACCTCAGGGGTGGCGTAAGGTTGAATATTGGAGATAACAGATAGAAACGTCCAAACGCAATACCATTACTGCAATTGTTCATAAATAAACCTATTAGAAATGGCGTTAAAGGCTGCGTGAAGTTGAGTATACGAGATATCATGCATAGATAACAACTAGAAACGTCAAGACGCAATTCATTCACTGTATTTTTTGTGAAAAGAGCGATGTCTTGAAATCAAAATTGTAGAAGGATACGTGCATCTTACCTAGTTATAGTCTCCAGTAAGCCAGGTATGATCTCAGTATTCTCGTTTCGCGATGGATATCACTAGACTAGTGATCTAGATTCTAGACTAGACTAGGATATTCGAATCCATTTTTTATAATATGAACGTAGTAATACAGAAGTTGCAGGCGGTGACGAAAGTTACTGGGAAAGTCGTGCGAAAAGCGTCCCCGTGTACGTTTTATATCTACAGTGTAGTAGTCGGTGATTTCCAAATGAATTCACTTTCATATCGCTCATAGCTATATTTGCTAATAGGAATATCGAGGTTCATACCCAAGCGTATAGCCATTTTCCTACATTTGTTGGTACAATATTTTAAACTAAACATACGGTTCTAAAACATAACCATTTCCGTTATCTAGTTTAATTGTTAACTCAGTTGGTAAAATACCCCACTAAGAGCTAAAATAGATCCCTTTGATTCCGAATGCACAATTACGTAATATAGTTTTGCATGTCTTAAAAAGCATGCTTCACCATTTGACTCACAAGTTTGTGCGAAAAGGATTTAGCATGCTGCCTGTAAAAGGCTTCTCTTCAAACAAGTCGTGAGTCAACTCTTGTTCAAAATATTAAAAAAACGCTATGGGGTTAGATTCGTTTCATTCATTCGCTGATGCTCCTTGTAATATACGCAGTTTTTGTTATTGTTCTGACGCATAGCTAGCTATTATCTCAGTGTTGTAGTTTACATAGTAGGTTAACAGCAGAGCAGAGCAGAGTTTTTCCTGGGTGATACAGCATGTCTCACGGTTCTGAATCTCCGCGACACAAAGGTTAGTATGACGAACTTGGTTCTACGCACAGAATGGTATATTGTGTATAAGGATGAATTCATATTTCCGTCATGCATAAGTTACTGATTTAGTCGGGTGCTAGACCTGTTTTTAAAGGAAGTGAGAAAGTAAGACACTAGCTAGTTTTCTCTAGAATAAAATGGAATCTTCTTTAAACAACACAGCCGCATCTAGTTCAGATACTGAGCTCAATTTGGAGTACGCGGCCTCGATCATACTGAGAGTTTTTAAAATTTACGACGTCGATAACGGCGGGACTTTGCAACGCCGCGAACTTCGTCAGCTACTACGGCAATGTGGCGCAACACTGTCCTCGCGACAATGTGATGAAATTATTGATCAGCTGGATACGGATGGCGACGGTAATGAATATTTAAATGCCTGTAGTCAGTATCTTCTGTAAGAGTGACAAAGTGCAGTTAAAAATCTTCTGTTGAACGGTTTACGCTTTAATTAGTGCCGAAATTCTATACTTAATAGTAAAATCAAATGTAGTGTAATGTATGTATGTATGGTGGGATGTATATAAAGAGGGCACTTAATATAATAAGTAATTTGTTAAACTGAGTGTGTGACGCCTTACATGTAAGCATATGCTAAGGTAATATCGCCCAAACAGAACGCTGGTGAGTGAGATGCTGTATAGAAAGCTCTGTCAAAACTAGTCATATGCGTGGTGAGTCATGAAATAAAATGCACGGATGTTATGACGTACAATTTAAGATTAACCCACTAATCACTTGTATAAAAACGATAATTTTACGACCGTAATCGATAGCAAAATACTTAGTTGTTAATTTTGTATGGAAGGTAAAATATTTTTAAACTGACCAAATGAAAACACCATTGTCTTTGTAATCAGGTTTGAATAATAATAATGTAAGACTGATAGACGATGAACTGTAAGGCACAAGAGTGAAAATGTTAAAATAGAAACTACATTTAACGCAAGGTACAACACCTTTTATTATCTACAGGTGAAATGAATTTCGCTGAATTTATGAGTTTCCTCGGTCGTCTGTATCAACTTCAATTTTTCGGAACGGACCCGGGAAACTTTTGGAAATCAGCGCCCAAACCGGAAACGAATAGCCTTAATGCAGCGGGTCGTGGAGCCGCGCCACCACTTCCGGATCGTTCTAAACAAATACACAAACAAGTCATTAATCCCGTAGCGCGCCCTCTTCCAATTCCTCCCAATCAACGTCAAGCAAATTCTCAAATGCCAGGAGCACGCTTTCAACGATGACAATAACGTGTTATTTTGATCGTGGGACATTCTCTGAGAGACATTTTACTACGCGGACTTAACTTTCAAGTTTGCAAATCAAAAATGGTTTATGTTTGCGATGATTGCTTGGTGATACAACTGTTAGTTCAAAATATATATATCATAAGTGTAAAAGATTTTGAGAAAAAAAAAGATTGCTTTCGCAGATAAAGAAGATATTACACCTGCAATTTCATAGTTTATATTTCGCCTTATCGTCATTACTGAAGGGAAATGTCTTTTCACGGAGACACGAATAACTTGGCATTGGTATATGTTATCTGTAGCAGCGCCTCTTGAACCGTTGTTTTTTAGCAGTTCACCCCACGGGGCATAAAATAGAATAATGTCTGTTACTTGCAAAATGCTTTTACAGTATTCAAGATTGAAGAGTTGAAAATCAAAAATCATTTAGAAACTAAAATTCTGCGATATACTGTCTCTTTTCTATCTGTTAAAGATAGATATAGGAGCTGTTATAAATCTAGTACAACACATCTATATTACCGACTGCCAGCTACT